>DWDX01003306.1:0-13348 GCA_018245675.1 Agara michaeli | reverse complement strand
GATTGTGTTATTTTATTGTCTGATATTTTTATTTGACAATTGAATTTATTTTATTTGGGAAAAGTTGATATTTAAGTAACTATTTTTATTTAATTCGTTTCTTTCAAAAACGTAACCAATTTCAAGCACAATATGTTTTTAAAAAATCAGCATGTGTTTATCCTTAAAAGCGTGTAAATAACAAATAAAATTATTAAGGCTTTTTCCTCAAACCTCTATAAAAATATAACCGTCTAATTTGAAACTAATAACCTTCCAAATTTAAAACTATCATATATATTTAAAGGCTAGTACCAATTTTATCGATCATTATGTTGCGTCAGGTTTGCAAGGACAGAGATATTTGCCACTCGGCGCTTTCTGCCTACCCCGTTGGGGACCTGGCGTGATAGTATGTTGTTTTGTTGTTGTTATTATGTTGATAGTAAGTTCTATTTCCAGAGGTGATCCGCCCACAAAGACCACCAGCGCCTCCAATGGATTACTTCCAAATGAATCTCGGTGGCTTCGACCCTTACTCACTACATCTAGCTGCAAGAGCTAGTGTCTTTCATCAAGGAGGATATGTAGGTTGCGTCAGGGGATTCAAAATAGCTGATCATGTAGTAGATTTGTCCAGGAAAGCCTTAGAAAATACGGATCAAGGTGATTTGCTCAAATATTAAACTGAATTTATTGAATAACTTGTTAAGACAAGAGCAAAGTTAATTCGATAATCTTCCAAGATTTTCTACAATACTATGTATTTCCTAGGTTAATTGGATCTTAAATATCCTTTATCATTTCTTAGATTTATAACTACAAATCTAAGAAATGATAAAGGATTTAACTAATAATATTATTACCATTTGAAAATAAAGTCGAGTAGTATTCGCCGAAGAACGAGTTCTTATACCCGCTAATAAACTACAGCCTTCCTAGTTTTCTAAATTGAGCGATGATTTTATCGGCTAATTACGGACTACGTCCAGCTAATAAATTAAAGTTTTCTTTTGTCCGCAATCTTCAAATTGTAGATCTAACTGGCGTCCTGCCAGAGTGCAACATGAAGTGCGATTCGGAACCATGCAAGAACGGTGGCGTCTGCACCGAGGACTTCACGAACCAGGAGAGCAGCTGCGAATGTGAGCTGACCAGCTACTTTGGCGAGAATTGCATGGAGGAGAAGGGCGCTGACTTCAACGGGGAAAGCATTCTGGAGAGGAAGTTCGTTCTCACCGGCCCCGTAACTAATGTGAGTTTTTTTTCCAAACAGCATGCAAACAGGCAGACGGGCGAGTATGTGGTCACCATCGCTTATGGACACCAGAAGAGATTCCAGTGCGTTACCTGCTTGAAGGAACCTAAAAAAAACACCTCTTATGTTACCTAAATCCCATGAGGCCGTTTCATTTCTAACCTATCGCTATAAATTTGTGAGCCTCCTAAGTTTTTGGATCAGGAGATTTTTTTGTTTCGAAGGTAGAAATTTAACAACTATTGCAGAATTTTTTCCTTACTCTTAGGTAGTAATGAAACGTAAGCCAGTTATTTTTATCTGGCTTCGTTATAGAATGGCGAAGCAACATTTTCAATTTTACATTTATGTATGCGTAAATCTTTGTTAGACTTATAAAAAAGACTAACAAAAAAGTACAAAACCAGACATTTATGTTTATTTATTTACAGGTAAAAATCAAATTGGCGTTTTCGAGCAACGACCTTCGGCAAAAGAACACAGTCCTCCTCTTAGTCCAAACTGAGAACAAGTAATACTCGTTATTTTTTTATTGCATTGTGGTCAGCGTTTAACCTTACTGGCCTTCACAACTTCACGGGATGAGGAAGGAAATATTTCGATTTTGTTTGAATTTCCTTACAAATTGTTAATTGGTAAAATTGCAGCTTTAAATCGTCTTCTTGTGAACGCTTTACTACCATACACTGCATGAAAAGAATAACATTCGTGACCGAGTTAAGGCATTTCTTGATTGTTGTCATATTTTTTATTAGTTCGAAATTTGAATTATCTCGTAACATCCGTCTGTTCGCTTGGTACAATTCGACATCATTAATCAGTGTTGACATAATTAAGAATTAAAATTTAAACAAACAAATAGAAATACACAATTTTTTACAGACGGAGCTATTACCTACTAGTTGCTATAACTCAAGATGGCTACCTAAAGTTTGAAGAAGATCGCGAAGAGGAGGCATATGGTGCTGAAGTCAAAAACAGGAATTTTTTGAATGGTAACAATCTGAAATAGTACTAAATGTATCATTTTTATATTGCCAAGGAATTAAAATGCGCGGTAGCCGATATCTTTGGAGTCGATTTACATGTTAAGAACGTCGTTCTAAAATAGGGAGGCAAGATAATAAAAATAAACAAAAGAGAGATTTACGAAGTGGTTTTCTTGTTGCCAAAATTGTGGCTGAATTTATTATTTATCTCTCTTAATTTAAGGCGCTCGTCACACGGTATACTACACAAGAATAGGCGAAGAAGCCATGCTGTTGATAGATAGGATAGAGATACCCCTTGAGAAGCTGCCTCCTCAAGGCCTCTGGGAGGTCTTTGACGTGGGAGCAAACGAGGTCCAGATCGGGGGTCTAAATACGACGGATCCGAGACTGAAGATCTATAAAGGATACAATGGTTGCCTTTCCAGTAAGCATGAGTTGCTTTGAATATTTGAAATTACTAAAGTAAAGTGAAAAGATAAATGACATAGATTTTTCCTAAGACTATCAAAAAGATCTTCAAATCCTTTGAAACCGGTTTTCTTTAACGAGGATCTTTCCCACATTTCAGATATATTGGTAGAAATCAACAACTATACGATGAAACCTCTCGAAGAATACATGTTGTTCACTCGTTCCGACTCGGAGAAAGTGAACGCGGTGAACGCCCAAGGAGTCAGAAGTGCACAATGTTCCGCTGACTTCGACGAAGCGTGGCCCGAACACGACCAGCTGGGAGCCACTCACAACGGAAGCTTCCTTATTGTGAGTTTCATTAAGATTCACTTCTCTATTACTGTGTTTTAAACGAATTCGAGTATTTTAAAGATTTTTAAAAAATTATGGCGGAAAATTCGTTATTAACATAGTCAAAACAGATGTTTTTTTCGACTCTGCTGGACCGGGTCTCCTTTCATAGTGAAAGAAGTTTAGTCTAATACGGGCCAAGTGGGAATTGGTAGACTTCACACACCTCAAAATATATTATACACTTTATAACATCTCTAAGGTGTATAGGTTTCCTCGCGATGTTTTCCTTCACCGTTGTAACGGCTGTAGTTATTATTAAATAGTTATGGATTTCCAGATAATTGTATTCGTGTCTTCCAGAGTGTGGACAAAACTTGGGTGGAAGATCCACCGTCTCGCATCTCCTACGACACCGGCTACCAGCAGCCGGACGCCGAAGAGGAAAATACAGACAAAATATTCATTGCTCTCATTGTTATGTTTCTGTTCGGGCTGTTCTACACGGGGTATCATGTGAGTTATATTTTTAATGAAATCAACGTAACAGGTACGTTAACCATGTAAAGTGTAAAATAGCTCTTTGATATCGAAATATCTTTAGTGAGTCTGGTTTATAGCAGGTTCATTGAAGATAAATAGGTTACAGGTAATCTGTTCTGTATGAATTAAACGAAATGGCGCTAAGTTTCGTCGCCGTTCGTTAAGTACCGTTAAGTACTGAAGTAGATTGACATTCGTATTTCTTTCCGTTAAACAGAGCACTGCGTCAATTGTAAATCTTATAATATATTTCCTGTTTAACTACTAATACATTTCTGTATGTTTGGCTTAGTGTTTTTTTATTATATTTCTTCATGACGTCTGAAATTGTAACAAATTTAACATTACTCGAACCCTAAATTCCTCTGATCTTAATTTAATTTCGAAAATAGTTTTAGAATTGACTACTTAAAACCCGGTTGACAAGTAAAAAGAAAGTTTCACTTTACAGATGTGGAGAACACAAAAAGCTTACAAGTTTCGTATAGAAAAAGAAACGGATGAAAACATAATGAGAAGTAAAGAGAAGGCCACGAAACTACAGGAACCGTCCGTTTCATTTTTGCAGGTAAAAATTGTATTAATCGAGAACCATAATACAATTGAGGCATTTCAAAATAAATAGGTGACTATATTCAATATAAACGTTTTGAAATAATACAATTTCCAGTTAAATAAAGAAGATAGTGAAGGCAACAAAGACACGGAGAAGAAATCCAACGGCGTTATAATTGACTTGGTGCCGACGATCGTAATGGAGCAAGTTGATGAGAAACCGCCGAGCCGACGGGGATCTTTGAGGTTTAGAGGTAACATACCCTACTCATAATCGACAATTGAAAGGGTGAATTTGAGAATTACACTACCGGCTAAGTGTCGTCAGAAAGGTATTAAAAGGTAACCGAACGCTTGTGTTAGATTTATAGTTGCAATGACTACCATTTCTTGGCAACCAAAACACAAGCGATTAAAGTAGATGTAGTTGTAAAATTAGTTCTACATCTGAAGACATAAACATACAACTCTTTTGAATTTAATTTAAAATTCCGCAGATATGGTAGAAACATCTTGGGAGCCCCTCGAAGAAAAGGACGAAACGCTAGAGAACGAAGAAGAAAATGACAAAATTTCTTCCATCGAGGAAATGGACGAAGAATCTAATGATGAACAAGAAGATGATGGCGAAGGAAAAGAAACGGTAATGTTTTTATGTCTCTGTATCTTTCTGAGGATTAGCTAATGCTCAAAAATTCAGCAACGATTTTTATAAAGTTGTTTTATTACACAGGCTGCTGAAGAAAATTGCGATCACGAGTCGACGTCAACGACATTGCAGGCACCGCCGCTGTACAAACCTGAAGAAGACTCTTCAGTGACAGTCGAATTAGTCTCTAGTGCATAATATGAAATAATAAACAATGTTGCTTATTGTATTGTCGTTTTTCAATATACCCTATCATTATAATCGTCAAAATTATAACCATGCGACAATATTATCTGCTGGTAATTTATTGTTCTCTTATATCCGGCCATATTTTACATATACATATTTTTATATATAGATATTTTTTTGTAAATTATCTTAGAGTGCAAAATATATTTATACTGGTACAAATAATAATCTGTCAACTTCTATTGTCTATGACATTAGCCAAGGTCCACTGTGCGGTTCTCTATGGTAATTTATTTGTCAGTTTTGATTTCGGAAGGCAATTGTCAACGTTTGGTGCTTATCTTATTATGGACGAATTTGAAAAACAGAAAGTAGCGGCCTTGCCATCACAGTTAGTCATCACGACAGTATGCCACCCAATGGAGTATGCCAAAGTTCTGATCCAGCTCGGATACGAGCCACTACCGCCGCGCCGGTCCACCACACTCTTCGGTCGTCCTGCTATGATATTACCTAACGTGTTCCAATACATAAAACATATCAAAAAATCCGACGGGTTCTTCGGATGCTACAAAGGACTTTCCGCAAGGATACTTGGGCTAATAGCTTCTAGTCAACTTACTTCGAAAGCAGTGCAAGTTTGTGGCTTGGACCGCCCTGAACTGATCGATCCGCCAAACATAAACACAGATGAAGAACCCAAATTCGATGATTACTACAGATTGGGACGCAGGGACATAATAATGCATGCAGCGTCCGTTGTTGTGTCGTACCCCTTTAACGTGGTGTCCGTCAGAATGATGGCTTCGTTTATCGGCAAGGAGGAAGAGTATAGCTCTTTGTTGGGCGCTATTGTGTCCATTTACAAAGACGATGGGATACTTGGTTTTTACCATGGTATAGTGCCCAAGCTGCTGGGTGACCTGACATGTCTCGCCGTAACTGGCGTTTTGGCATACTATGTCAACAAGTACATCGTAAAAACTAGGGACTTGAGATACTACACTGTGCCTTTGCTTACTTTTATCACTAGCACTGTAACATACCCACTTGTTGTTGTTTCCACGTGTATGGCAGTGGCAGGCAGCAGCTTGAGAGCTGGCAATCCACCCGAGATGCCATACTACCCCTCTTGGCAAGCATGCTGGAGAGAACTACTCAGGACAAAGCAACACAAACGTGGTTCATCCCTAATCTTTAGGTACTATATTGCTCCAATAGCAGCTATGCAATAATAATACAATATTGAAAAACTTGCATTTACCCTTGTCATTATTTGCTAAGTGTTTTTTCCACAATCACCAATGTAGAAATTGACTTCGTGTAGAGAATTGTTATTATGTAAATGTAAATACTTAGTATAAATGGTGGATTATGTGGATATTCCTTTTGCTAGATTGTCTAATAAAGATGTGGTTGCAATAAAATAAAGATATATTGTTTGTCATTCGAATTATCATTTATTCTACACACTTAATATCTAACTCTGCTTAATGCTTGGACTTTGATGAATTCATCTACAATGTCTTGGTTCAGTGTAGCCATCGCCCTCCTGTAGATAGCAGGAACAGATCGGGCGTTCCCATTGAGAGTTTCGTATTCGATGTAATCTGTCCATATCTCAACATTGTCTTTGCCGTGATGTAGCACAAGACACTCGTAACATTTTCTAACATTCTTTACGTTTACCTTTTCTTGAGATAATTCTATACTGATCATTGTTTTGTGCAAATCCGCCAGTGTTGGTGGTACTCTGATGAAATTCTGATACATTTCCCGAGCTTCTTTCAGACCGTTAAGCTCATAAATTTTTTGCAGCAGCTTAGGCTTCAGATATAAAAGAACGGCATTATCGCCTTTCTCAAATTGTATCTGGCAATTCTTTAGCTGAAACAGAAACATTTATTACACAGTCATCAATAAGTATATTAATCTTAACTGTCCTCTTGGTTGGGTAGTTAGAGACCCTGACAGTAAAAGCGGAGGTTGTGGGTTCGATTCTCGCCCAGAACAAAGATTTGTGTGATGAGCATATTTGTGTTGTGTGTCTGGTCGTTATAAAAATATATCTTTATAAGTGTTATATCTAATGTATGTTTATCAGCTGTCCGGCTACCATAACATAGGCATTCAGTTGTCTAATTTAGAATTAGACAGCCATGTGTGGAATTTCCCCCTCCCCTCCCAGTTATTAATACTCTCGATAATGATAATTCCCAGAACATTTCAAACCACACAAGAATAGTAAAAATCCATGTAATGATGTTACAACTTACAACAACACACGAGTCTGAGTGATCTAGTACAATGTTCCAGAGATGCAATGATTCATCTTTTTTCAGCACCTTGCTGGCCTCTCGCACTATACACAACATTTGGCTTTCATTAGATAAATTTAACAGCAACTTTTCTTCCCATACATCGACAGCACAAGCATTTTTAATTAAAGCTGCATCTAGAATCTAAAAACCAATGAAACAAATGAAGACAATGAAATTCTTATACACGTAATGTAGTATTTATGTTATACAAGTGCCTTAGAACAGCATTTCTTAAGCTTCTTCAGTCTGCGGACCGCTACAAAATCAAGTACAATTTCAAGGACCCCCTTAATAATACACACAGGAATAACTTATTTCCAAAGATGAGACGCCGAACCCTTGTATATATACTCGGAGGTGGGTCCGTGACAGGCTAAGAAACACCGCTTTAGAGCACTCCGAACATAGAAACTTAACAACCAAACAGAAAAACACACCTTCGCATACTCATCACTGGATGTATCATATTTCAACTTAAGCATTGAAATTCCAAAACGGTACATGTCATTACTCAGTAAACCACGTTCGTGGCCAAAGTTCCACGCCTGCTCAACTGCATAAATCTTTTGCGTGTCTGTACACAGACTATCATTAACGCACAGTAATTTATGTATGTACTTGCTACACAAATTTGGATCTGGAAACTGAGACACACTTATTTAGCATTGTCACATTATGTAAACAGGTCATTTTATAAGTAAATGGTATTTTCCATATAAACACCTGTGTCAACGCTTGTGCATAGACTCCCATGTAATTATTGACTTCTTTTGGCAAACTGTTCTCGGCATTTACAAATTCTTCGATTTCCTTCCAATGGTAACCCTTTAAAAACAGCAATTAACTTCATTATAAACACACTCTTTTGAATATCGACATGCAATGATTTTTAATTTCTTTTTTTAATACATAAAGACTTACTTCTAATTCTTTTTCAGCTATGAAAGACCAAACTGCTATGTTCTCTCGCCGGGACCATATGTGTGCTTTAATTTCACATTCAATAGACACATTACAGTCAAATTTCATAAACAAATCGAAAATTCTGAATAGATAAGATACATCTGGAATATTCTTCAGACCGTTCCTCCAAACGACATCAACCCTTTTGAGAAATTTCACCTGAAAATAAAATATACGTAAACCAGGTGCAATTAAGATTTTACAAAACTGCTTGCATTAATTAAGGTAAACTTTTCATAGGTAATGATGTGTTCTACAGGGCCGTAACACATTACTTTGTTCTATCATCAATAGTTTCAGCAGCGTACACGATGTAAAGAATTCAGGAATCCTATAAGTATTCTATTTACATTTTTGATATTATTGGAGATTAAGCAGACATCCTTATTGTTTTTCTAAATAAAATATAGCCTATGTCACTCAGTGACAACACAGCATTCTACTGGTGAGACAATTTTTAAATTCAAATGAGTATTTTGGAAGAATATCTCATACACACAAACTCCCAAACACTACCTCTATAATATTAGTATACAAGCATAAAAAAAAAAAAAAAAAAAATACAGACGAATTGAGAACCTCCTCCTCCTTTTTTTTGTAGTCGGTTAAAAAAGATAAAGCCATATCTTATCTGAAATCATATTATCAGCAGCGAGTTGGATAGGATACCAAAATGTGTATTTAGTTTACTGAAATGTATGTTGCGTTTAACATTAGTGATAACAAAAATATTATTCCCTTCTGAAATTTTGTCTGTATAAGAATGAAGTACTGTGGAGAATTTTTTTTTAAATGAAAAGCAATTTTAAATTCACCATGTATGTCTACAGGGTGCCTTAAAGCTCATGGGTTTCCAACTCTCTAAGCGTAGTTCATAATGCAAGTAAACTCAAAATGAGTGTTTAAGCCATTGGCCAAATAATTATTTTACATATGGTCACATTTTTTTTAGCTGGCATCACCTTACTATGTTACAAGGTTATAACGGTTACAATTATGTTTGTGCAAATTTCAGTCTATTTTCTTCTAGGCATTTATTGTTTCACATATAAGAAGGCCTGTGGCCAAATTTATGTTGATAAACTTCAAAAAATATACACAACATTGTGGAAACCTCTAATGTGTGCCGGTTTCCTCTTATTGTTTAATGCTATTACCTTGTCCTCATCATTTTCTGCTTTAGACACCATCAGGAGTTCAATTTCAAACAGTTCAATGTACAATATTGCCGATTCAGGGTGTCGATGGATGCCTTTCAACAGGAAATCTCTTGCATTCTCCAGATTATCCTGTTCCTTGCTTTCCCACTTGCTGGCCAGCTGCCAAACTTTAGGCTTGTCACCGTGGGCCTAGTGAATTTAAAAATAATTATAGTAGTCTATTATACTTTTTTCCGCAGGAACTCTAAAAAACGAATGCAGATGAAGGACTTCAGGTTTGTAAGGACAAACATATTTGGCACTCGGTGCTTTCTGTCCAACCTAGTAAGAACCTGGTTTGATGGTATAATAATAATAACTTGAAGAAAAAAAATGGGGGCGTACTGCACTCCTCTGCCTACCCCTTAGGGGATTATAGGTGTGATGTTATGTTGCAAAAAAAATATAACATGACTTTCAATTACTACTTTTTTTTAAATAGTGTTTGAAGGTTTTCACTATTATGTTTTGATAAAATCAAATTCCTATTAGCTTAGATTTCCTCTTACAATTCTTTCAACCCATAGTACACCGTGCTAGCTTAAGGCAGGTCTGGTTACCATAACACAATTCTCTGCCTAGCTTGGGATCAGACAGTCACGTTGAAGATAGACAAAGATTGATATTAGGCAAGATAGATAGATAATACACCAGCAAATGCAGCGTGTTTTTGTTGATACCCAACAGTATATAAAACACTGTAGTGAAATTATATATAGTTGTGTATATCACCTGTATCATTTGAGCGATGATATTGGAAACAGCATAATCAAATCCAACACTCGTACAGAACTTTATGTATTCAAAATATATTTCAATATCATTCTGAAATCGGAGAATGAACTGTTTGAATATTCTGTTCAGACGTTTAGCTATCGCATATTCAATGTCCTGTTTTTTTTCTGTCAATTTTGCCTGCTTCCGTCTGATTGCGATATCCTCGAGTAAAGCCATCTCATACGATATGTAATGAACAAAATCATCTTTCTCCTTGATCCTTCTCTGTATTCTATATTCAAATTCTTTGCGTTTTCGTGATATTTCCCTATAAAAAATATTTATAATCTGTAATTCTTTCAAAAATGCATTCTAATTGATTTTTTTTTAAGTATTTAATATAGACATATGCACTGTGACTTGATTTTAATCATTGAACATTTAAGTTTTTGACTAATATGACTATGTATCGATGGGTATATCACGACCAGCATTCGACTAAATGTTTCAAGCCTTTTCGAAACACGACTTTGCGATGTAAATAAAAAGCATGGTACCTATGTAAACAATATGTATATGCTTAGCATTGAAATCTGTTTACCGGCGTTACTCATTAGGTAAAATAAGGTTTAGTTTACAAACTTTATTTCATCCTCTTGATATAAATTAGTCCTTTGCATCTGCTCCAATTCATTTATCATATTCTCAATACGTTGATGTACTTGTTCCGCCATTTTTAGAGTGTTTTAAATCACTTTATTAATTTAAATATCTTCTTATACTTGAACATCCAACTTTTTGTACATCTGATTCGAAGTATGACAATGACAACCACAACATGACTTAGTTTTAGAGGTTAGTTTATAGTTAGTTAAATAGATTTGGCAGAATATGAAAATATCGATTTACTTTCATGAAACTATCGATATTTATATCTGATACTATTAATCTCGGTTTAAAAACAATTTTTTCTAATTTATTTTAAAATCAAATTTGGTAGTTCTTAAGAAAATATTTAAATTGTTTTTGTTATTTTTTACATATTTTATTTATTTTCCAAACTTTTCTTGATAATTTTAACGTAATTGTAAAACATTTAGGGAAGTATAAATACACCATTTATGTCAAAATAGAGTATTATCAATGCTTAACTTTAGATGAATATTGATACCACTGCCAAAATCAGAACAATATTTATCGGTGTCTTATTACTTCGTCTTGCAGCACATCTCTATAATATTTTTTTAATTAATCGAAAGATTGCAGAATCATGCTCAAGGTATACGTTCGATAAAACCATAAATATGTAATAATTATAGATCCTTTAATCTTTATTTTAACCTTAAATTTTAATCGTTTGGACATTATCCCAGTATAATATTGCTAGTTGCTAGTATAATGTTTGTAGCTACAAAAAATGTAAAGTAGGCTGGATAAAGCAATTTTAGGCATTCATATTATACTTAAAGGTCTAATAATTCAGATCATTAAATTTTTTTGATACTCAGTATACTAAAGTGGCTTAATTAAGTGTTATTTTTACGACATTGTTATCAGTTATTAAATCAAGTGGGATCAGTTCAGTGAAATCCATTAAAAAAATGTACAAAAAATTTTAATAATATGTAATTCGCATTAACATTACATTTTCGTCTTCAAATTAATATTATACAAATACATTATTTAGGAGTGACTTGAAATATTAGCATTTAATACAAATGCCATGGTGGGTCTGTCACAACAGAATTTATATCTGTATAAATTTAAAATGCAAAATCATTAAGGTGCGTTTTAATGACATCACTGTTTCAGGAGATTTCACGTATTCATATATATTGATTTACTGTTGTTATTTAATAAATATCATCTGGCAGTGAATTTAGTTACTTTTTCGTCGCAATGCTCGATCAAGCCTCTACCTTTAAAACAGTTCAGCCAGGTTTTCGAGAATAGTTTAAAGCTTTCTCTTTCTTCGTCTGTTTTTAAAACTGGTGTTAAATTAATTTCGGGTATGCACCGACCGAAATCAATAGCCGGCAACCATACCTGAAAATCTGAATCTGGGGAGTATTTGAATATGTCCTGGCAGCCCTCAAGGTTAATTTGGGGCACAGGAGGCTGACGTTGGAGCAACTTTTTTAGTGTAATAAAGGTGATTTGGTTATCTTTGAGAGTTATGGATTGAAGGTGTTTGGCGCGGCTAAGGCATCTGAAATAGAAAACAAAGATATATATATAATGGTTATTTTATTTAATTAAATTTGCAATTCAGTAGAAAACACTAAGAGAACATTATATAAAAATTTACAAACCTCAATATCCTCATGAATTGTCCATCAACTAGTTTACATTTTGACAGACTGAACCGCCTTATTTTTAAATCCTTAGACTTGTCAAAGAAACTCGCAATACAACCAACTATATTTCCTTCAACGCCAATATTATCCAACTCCAAATCAACTAGAATGTTGGGATTCAGCATTGTTAATAGACAATTGACCATAGACTGTTTTATTTCATTATTACTCAAGTCTATGATCTCTAATGTGTCGAACCGTAATTTATTCGTTTCAATGTTACCGGCGCATGTGATTCCACAGTTATTTAGCTTCAAGACCTTTAGCCTGACATGAAGACTCAATTTCATTACAGACTGGAAACCTTCATCTGAAATTTGGTTTCCACTTAATTCCAAATCTTCTAAAACCTGACAAATGGGTCTTGTAGCTTTTTCAAAAGCATTAGCCAACATCTTTACTCCTTCACTGGTAATATTATTTCTACTCAAATCTAATTGTGTTATATGCTTCAAAGTACACATGCATTCAATGAGGTACTTCATAGCATCGTCCCCAATGCTGTTATTTGATATAAGAATGGCTGTGACATGAGTTTGGTGGGTTAGAGCTCTGAAGAGAGGCCGGACTTGTGAGGATGACAATGTTTGAGACCCCAATGCTAGTCTGTGTGTTGTATGGCTTCTACCGACTGCTTGCTGAATTTCTTCACAAGGAGCTAAAAACGTAAATAGGATTTTAGTGGAAATTCTGTTTATACAATACTAGCTAGTGCTCGCAACTTCAACCCGCGCATATATTATTATACAAATGTTATTATAAATATAAACCTTCCCCTTCAATCCCTCTATCTTTTTAAAAAAATCGCATCAAAATACGTTGCGTAGTTTTAAAGATTTAAGCATACATAGGGACATAGGGACAGAGAAAGCGACTTTGTTT
>DWDX01003305.1:0-13349 GCA_018245675.1 Agara michaeli | reverse complement strand
TGTCAATTCCGCGTTTTGTATGAAAAGTGACTTTTGTATGGTGAATTCGATAGTACTTCGTGCTGCCGACTAATGTAGACGTAATGTAAGGGTATCGTATTATCGATACCTTTACATTAGCAGCTCTGGTAAAGTTCGTGCTCGGGCTACAGATCTATATCCGTATGAGAGAAGATTGCAAGCGATTAGCCTTCCCTTTTAAATATAGATACGTATCGATTTAGCCGCCAATTGTAGTCTTTTTTAAATTAATGAAGAGTATAAATATGATGTATCTAAATGTTGAAAGTAATTCTGACCCCTGCAATAGGTAAGTGGGTATCTAACTACCTATTATATTTTTGTACCACAATTTATTTAGTACAAATGATTGATTATTATCGGCAATTCAGAAAATTATTAAACAAGAGTTTATACAAATCGCTCATCATTTATATACCTATGTATCATCTCGATCATCGTCTCCTCAACTCCTCATATTCCACCCGAGGGCGCATCGACGCTTCTAATCAGAAGCGCTTGTCTCTAAAAGATATCCTATCGTACAATCAAAATAATCATCAGCAACTCTTTTAACTATTCCACTGCTGAACACGGTTCGTTTCTAAGAATGAGAATGGTAAATAAACCCATATTCTATTACGGTTGCAAAGGGCAAGGTGGCGGACTTTATACCCCGTTTGTGAAAATTACTTATTAATAACTCTAGCTTTTCTCGCAATTTAGGTCTTCGTTATAGTAGGTGATATTTAATCAAAAAATCACAGGTATTTTTGTAAAGTAAAAGATACCGCTAGGTTTTCAATACCAAACCTCGAAAAGGATTCATAAATGAAATCTAAACCGGTAGGTTTTCACTGCTTCTAATATACGCAGTTATATTCCTTAAATCGATGAAAAATGTGTTTTCATGATTTTAATTTTAACACTGTTACTAAGTACGATTTCAAGCTTAGATTTAAAATTTATGTGTTCAATTGAACAACATAGACTCATCTATAAATAAATATAATGGCCGAAAAGATCTATAATCGTAATAGAAAACATACTTGACATTGACACTTGACAGTTGCCGGCCATTGACCGAGTGTCATGCTGTTACTGTTGTTGAATGAAAATAGTTATTTCATTGGAATAAGACCTTATTATCAGATATTCTAATATACTATAATCATGGAAGACAACCCCGTGCAAGCGATCCGTGAAAATTCAAGAATCTTGTTGAACTCGTACCGTCAACAGCAACGCGTTGAGATGAGCGATGTCAACCGATCGATGGGTCCGATGAAGTAAGTTTATATTATGAAGCTCGCACAATTAAAAATCACGTTATTCCTCAAGAGATTTCAGCAATCACATATAAACAGTCTATCTATCTGTAGCTATCTACCTGGCGTGCCACGGACCAAACAATCTAAAAAAAACATTGTTAAAATATTTTGGTAATCATGGCTGCCGTTACAATTAGGTATGAGTCGTCTTTAAGTATTCATCTTTAAAATTACTATTTTCCGACAATGCCTCAACGATAAGAATTACTCAAATATCCCATTTATGATTATTAAAGGTGGATTAATGAGAACACAGTCACTTAATGATCCAAAATTAATTTACTGAGATAATTTGAAATTTGGAGAGCTTATAAGTGGTCCATATTTGTTAGGAAAAGTAAATGCAGCCAAATTAAAGCAGACTATCAAAAATATAACAGTCCAGATATTAAACAACATTCGTTCTATTGCCTAATTTGGTATCGGATAGCCGTGTGGAATTCACCTCAGTTATTATTATTATTATATATCACAATCTCTTATTCTTATCTATTAACTGTAAAATTTTCAGTGTAACACCGAAAATAATGTATGACATCGCAAATAAGCTGAAAACCAAGGCATCCATTTCATTGACCGAGTTGAAAACATTGAAGATCGGCCTGGTTGAAAATGACCATCACAAAGAAATTTTCCTGAACGTGAACGGATCTACCAGAGGTCTTATAAGAGAACTGACAGGTATGAGACTGTCGAATATTAATAACATACAACTATTAATACTTTGTCACATTAAGTTAAAATGTTGGTGTTTCTAGGAAGATTGATAAATTTTGTAGCAAACTATAAATATTGTCTGAATTGATTCCATTACGTATAAGTATAAGAATTTGAAATATTTTATATATTCCACAATCAAAAGGGATCAATTATATATAAAAAAAAACATTACAATGTCACTTAATAGGTTATCGAATATTATTCATTTATTTAATAATAGAAATATATACATCATGATAAATTACATGAAGTAAGAAGGAATCGTTTATCGCTACTGAATTTTTTTTGTAGTGTATTCATCATTACTATTTATTATTATGACATCTTATTACCAGGAAAGAATGCACTAAAACAACGTACAGCCGCAGAGTGCTTCTGTAATTTGGCTCTCGGAGACAATAAAATGTGCAAGCAACTCGCCAAGGTAGCCGGCCCCTACCTCATAACAGCGCTGAATAATTACAACAGAGAGTTGGCGGTGAGCATCAGTTGTCTCTTAATAATAACCTAGCTTTAGTCCAACAACCTGTCCGTCTCGAGTCTATTGTCTTAGAAAATCGATACTATTGAAGCAAATTAAAAATAAACAGCTTCCTATTATTTTAAGTGTTAATGATTGCAGATGTAAGGCGATATGAAGGTCCGGTGGAGTGATAAATACATTAATAATATTTATATCAATTAAAAGTATTCCTTTGTACACTGGAAATGTAATTAGATAATAATTTATTTCTTTTTTAAAACAGTAAGATGTTATTTCAATTGCAGATTGCCTCTATATGGACTATAGCCAACCTCGCTGGCACTGAAACTGCAGTGTGCGAGTATCTCATCGCGCAAGGGGTCATTCCCAGGCTGTGCGACATGATACAGGGGGACGAGTGTATGGAGAACGGGGCATTCCATGCTTTGGTGCAACTTGCTTACCAGATGCGGGATAACTTGAGGTATGACATTACGAGTACTAGCGGCCGGCGGCCCGCCTTATTTCATCTGGATAATTGACAATAACATTGTTAGTAACATGAGTCCAGTTTGTTACGCACTCCCGCGCCGCTCCGCTCCTCGCTACCGCGCGCTCTTTAATTACGGCAATTTATCGCACGTTATTAACAATAGACATCAATTTCAGGGAGGAGCACTTAACAAGGATGCTGCAAGAGATAACGAAGGCAAAACTGGAACATTCGCCGTCGTACCTGCTCTTCGTTCTCTCCTGCCATAAGGATTTCCCGGCGCACGTGACTGAGGAACTGACAATGAAGGTCATCAAAGAGTTGCCCAAATGTGTGGACGAACACTTGATAATGTGCAGATTGGACCCCAGCAATGACACATGCTGTAAACTAATATACATGATACGAGGGCTAGCCAACGTGGACGCGACCAGGGTGTACAGCCTCCTGGACTTCTTGGTGGCCAACGACATGAGGGGGAAGGTGTCGCGGCTACTGGGCTCGCACAACATGTCACTGTGCGTCTCCATGCTCTGGCTGCTGGGGAACCTCTACAACCACAACAACGATCACGTCTTCTTTAATGAAATATACAATTATAGGCGCGGCTAAGGCGTCGCTCGAGCGACCAAGTTACCCCAGCCTCCCCACCGGTGCAGAAATTCCTGGATGGACCCTTTCGTTTAGTTTCCGTGTCCGCGTTATCGTTTTCGACTGATTTTATTCAGACATGTGTAATGGTTGTTATTATTTTAATGACCTAGTCTTTAGTTAGGGCGCCAATAAAACAAACAATGTTTTAACAACTTTAATAACTAATTAAGTGTATTTTTAAGTTGTTACAGCTTTATTATTTATACTAATTTATTATTTGTACTAATATGTAGTATCTAATTCTCGTTACCGATCTATAAGAAGGTACCGTTGAAATTTTAAACATTTAGGTATGTGTCTTGTTAGGAGTGATATATTAAAATAAAAAATACTAATTTTAAGCACAACGTTGTAATTTTTTCTATATACAAAACTTTCATTTGTGTTGTTTCATTGTTGCAACTGTGTAATCGTTCTGTTGAACGACCGATATTGTTCTGGCAACGTGCTCGTGTTGGATTTGTGTAACCGGCTCGGGCAACCCGTGGATAAGTGGATATTATATGATCCATGTTTCCCGTGTTTCGCGGTCGCTAAGAGCTACACGCCATATAACGTACACACAAGGTACTCATTAAACTGTGCGGTGCATGTAAGAAGTACACTAACAAGTGTAGCGTAGTGATGCAAGGTAATCTCTGGGCGGCTGGGAGCGAGCGCAACATAAACGCCAATTCGTAAATAGCCTGTTTTTATTACTCTATCTAATACTTCCCATTATTATACACCAATTATATTTATATGAAATATTTTTATACATATTACTTGCATATATGTATATTGTTTTTTTCTTTATTCTTGTATGCGTGTACATTCGTGAACAGGTTTGTTTCTTGTCCTGAGTGTAATAAGATGTGTATGCGGTATCCGTTGTCTGGTCGCCACAGTACACGCTCCGCCTAGTTTGGGATCGGGCCGAGTGAGACAACATCCCGCGCTATATTATTATTATTATTATATTGCACCGAGAGCGATATCGAGGTAAAGAAATAAGGAAACATTCGAGTCGCAATAAATATATATTATTATATCAATAATTATTTGTAATATAATTTAATAATAGATTAATATGGATAAGGCTACAAACTTTGCATTTGAAACGTTACATTGCTCTCGCGAGTGTACGATTAGGGCCCGTTCACACTAGCGATTTATTTACTTCGAACTTCTGTTCTATAGCAATAGTACAATACTGCATTAAATACGTAACGCAACCGTTACTTATTTCGAGTATCGTAAGTAGGTGCATCTCGCTTAACGCTCCCTGTCTCAAAACAGTTCGATCACTCATAACGGTGCAGTCTGCCGCCGCTAAATATTGGGTATGATATTATTGTGTTACCAACGTCACAGCGCTCGTGTGAGCGGGCACAGACCGACTCGCCGCAAGTCGAGTCGGTCCAGTATTCGTGACTCCCCGAGTGACGGCACATCGTTCACCGCTCGGCTACAGGAACGAGGAAATTCTATATCATTGAGCATTTCAATTACGGTATCTAATAAAGATATTACTATTTTCTATCGAGTGACCATTTCAAAAAACTAGCTAGGGCAGTTCTAAGTATATTTTCGACGTAAACATTTTATTTTTAGAACGACAACGAATGCAGACCGAGGTAACTGAACAACCGATGCACATAAAGCGGGGAAGGTGAAGCCGTTTCAGCGACCGTGTTTACTGCGTTACGGTCGCAAAGTAGCATCTTTTAAATCGTAACATTCTCGATCAGGCTGAAGTGGAATTGAACACAACATCGGTGCAATGGATTCACTTCACACTGCAAACAATTATGTTTGACGGTTAACCTCTAATGTAAATACACGAACTGACTCGCTCGCCAACACACGTCAGCACGCTAGAAATTTCGAGAAAGTATAGCATTTGTCAAGGGGATTCCCTCGCTTGTCAGGCGTACCTGTTGAATTTGTAACACTACGTACAAAATTTAAAAAGCTATGCAACACCAATTGGTCTATCGCAACGTTTGGAAAACTAAATCTCAAAGCTAACCGAATTATCCTTTCATGGTGTCCGTTCCATCTCTCAAATATTTGTAAAAGTCCACAATTTTTGTTCGCTCATAAAATTGTGTAAGTACTTGTATTAATAATTGACAATGAAATATTTTAAATATGAATCGGAAGAGTCTCGGTATTATCAGAATTTGTATAATATATTTAAAATGTTCGTATTAAATACGGCCACGTGTCAGTACCGGCGTTAAGTTCCCGGGCGATTTGAAAATCTATTAATTGTTACACGACGACAATTGTAGTTTTCACGTTCCCCTTAAAGTAATATTCTCAAACACAAGTCGTCGAGCCCCGATGTCGGCGTGTCGCACGACCGTCTACGGCTACCACTACGCGACGTACGTACGATATCGAAACTCCTTAAATCGGCTGCATCGTGCGGCCCTCGTGGCCGAGCTGCCGCTCTATGCAAAGCGTAATATCTACGTAGTTCGTTGTTCTCGCCCGATGTTCGCGCTGGCGACGCAGTGTCTTTGAACTGCATTATAATCAGTCGTAATTTGTAACATATCACAATTTTTAAACCACTTCAACTTCCGTTAACATTCGTACGTCGGCTCCGGGCTACGTGCGACTAGATTTGTCGATGCCTAAACGTTCACGCGTGCCACGCAGCGACGTGTCGTACGTCTGCTCCGTGCGTTATGTGACCTTAATGTATACGATTAACCGCGGCGTCTGCGGCGTCACGTGCGGCGCGGACGCTGCGGCTCGCGCGTCTCCTTCGCAGAATGTCGCGAATCGTGAGGCCTCGCGCCCTCTGTAGTTTTTTGTCGGCGTCGTCTATTTAACTACTCGTTGCCGTATTGTCGCGTCGGCACAACGAGCGCACTCGGCTACGTCTCTGTAGCGCTCGACGAGACGAGAAAACGTCACCGTGACGAAAAGTATCAGTGGGCGCGGGGGCCGGCGGGCGCGGCGCGGGGGGGCGGTCGGCGTGCGCAGTTACGTGTGTTCGGAGTGCTTGCGGTGCGGCCGGCGCGTGCGCTGCTTGCTGCCGTCCGCGCCGCCCGCGCCCGCGACCGCCGCTGGAACGAAAACAATTGCTGAAACTAACTATTTATTATTGTTTATTATTAGCGTTACACCACCTCGGCGGGCTCCTCGGGCGGCGGGCAGAGAACACTGACCTATTACAAAGTTCTAGATATTTTATTCATTTCAAACGTCTATGATTATTTTGTTCGTGTATTACATTAAGTAAATATTGACCTAGATAACGTCAAACCCGGAGAAATAATTTTTAAACTTAATTCTTGACGAGCTCCATGTTATAGCATGCGAGAGAAACACCCGAGAAACACCTCTCTACCTGGTCCACGATGAAATCGGTTATTTAATATTTGTTAGTATATTGCCTATTTCATATGTTCATGCACTAACCTAATTATTTATGATAGATTAGAATCGTTAACGACACATATTATATTACATACAAACACATGTTATATACATGTAGCACCAAAATTGTGAGATAAAACTAAAAATAAATTCCAATAGGTGCTCACCCATTTCATGGGAGATTATTTTTGTGACCACAATTTTCAACTCTGGGTATGTATTCGTACGGTTCACTATCGTTTTATCAGTCGTTTTTATAATACTGTTGGTACAAATTGGACTAAACTGGGCTTCTGAAATGTGTTAAAAATAAAACTTAGCGTATCGCCGACAAACTTATGTATTATATGTTACTTATTAATTCCATCTACGAAGGAAAATTAATTGTTAATCTGTGGATACATTTTTTTAAAAATTCTAAAGGCCGGACGTCAGTCCGATCGGTTCTAAATCAACTTCAAAGATTCCGTATTGAAACGAGGAAACTTGAGATTGCAATATACAGCCAACATCTAAATTTGCAACACACGGCTAATGAGCAGACCAGCTGATAACATTCTTTTAAACTATGAACCTCGAGACCATCTGTGGATACATCGATGTAGCATAAACAGGAAAAAACTTTAACACAAGACGTATTCGTGGCGTGACGTGACAGTCGACAACATAAAAAAGTGTAGCAACTAGTAATCGGGAATACATTTTGTACATAGCAACACTTCGACCGGCCGATGTCGTTCCAACAGCTACACCGACAGCTGGGTAGGTTACTTAGTTACCTGGCGGTTCTTCTGTGCTTTTCCCATTCGCTGTCTCTCCGTTCGGAGTGATCGGTGTCTTTTTGGGCTTCTCGTAACCGTGCCCTCGCGACCGTGTATGAGCTGAAAACATTATGAATAAACTATTCAAACGAACAATATAATTACTTTGGATTTGGATTTTAAATTCTGTTTTTACCAAATGGCTACAATTCAATGGAGTTAACGGCCAATCGGAAAGAAGAAGCGGTCAATACTCACGGTTAGCGTACACGGTGGAGCGGTGTATCGGCTGGCCCACTGCCGATAGCTCGGGCAGAGTTATGGGCCTTCTATTGCTCCGTACTCTCGGTCCCAAACTATATTCTCTGAAAATTGAAAGTACCTTTTCATAATATGTAATTACCATTACATAAAAGACACAATTAAGCTATTCACATAGTCGACGAAACGTGTCCCGTCTGTGAACGTTAACTTCATGAAATTCATTATAATGTAAATGAAATAGAAAAGAAGCTGATCTAATTCGAAGAGAATTTTCTACAAGTCCACCTAAACACTGTGCCGATATCGACAAAAGCGGCATTGGAACTGAAAAATGATTGATATATACTGACTAATTGCCTAAACAGTTTAACCTTCCGCGTTTACACAAGAAACCGTAACCATCTTTAAGATAACATTATGATCGGAACAGATTTACAACAAATATTACGAACTTTTAAATAATTAAAACAAAATATCGCATGTAATAAAAGCGCATATTATAAAAATGTAGAGTACGTATTGAAATATTTGTTGACATCACTCACTCTCTAAGTGGTTCGCGCCAAAACTCTGGCGTGTGCACCGGCGGGAACGCATAATGGTTCTGGTAGCCGTAGCTGTCGAGCCCGGTCGACCGTAAACTTGCGTGTAGCGAATTCTTCATGCACTGCAACTGTTTTTAAATCACAGTTTCTGTAAGCGTCGCCATCGTGTTAAACTATTTAAAAATAACAATCGACATGGCTCTATTCGACTTTACGTGAGATTGTTTTGCAATTTATGTTTGACTTCTATTTTTACTACGTAATAAAAAAAATGTGTATATTTTTTCTTTTTCAAAACATGTATCTGTAAAATTAAAACACCTCATATTATATAAGAAAACGTCAATTAATGAAGCAATGCAATTAACATATTATAGCAAGCGTAGCTCGGAGTGATCATTGAGCAATCGGAGAACGGATAAATATTGAACATCGATCATGCAATTGTATCACACGGGACTCAGTACGGCGGCGCCCGCGCAGATGTACCGATTTCGCGGGCCGGCGGCGTGCGATGACCTCTCGCGGCTAATGAATATCGTGTTTCTATATCATTTTGGTTATTCAATAATTCGTATGACTGAACTTTAAAAGAATTTCTCGGGCTCCGGATCGAGTCGGATCAATGTGGGAAAATATATAAGAAGACTATATTTCCATCGGCCAGTAGTCTCACCGAGTCGACGATATTACTTTGGTACAGATTTGGAATGATGTCGTTATTAAAATGACTCATTACGATGTAGTGTGGAGGTCCAGTGTTATATTATAGACAATAATAAAACGAAAGCACATGTTACACTACATTCTATGTATATACAATTTGAGGGTTTTTTTCACATGCGCACGTAGTACACGGATGAGATGAATGGCTAGCTCTATATTGATTCTCGTTTTTTTGTCCTTTAAAAACTATACCTTTATTGTTATTGTTTATGTGTTAATTAGATATTCTAAGCTCAGTGTAGCCCGAAGCCGATGAACTATATCTATGAATTACGGACAAAGTGTGTATATATACGTCGAAATGAACAGAACGATTCGAATTATAATAGAGTGAAGCGATATACAACAGAGTGCGGAGGCTTGGCCATGCGTAAAGTATCGGTATCTGTGGGGCGCCGCGTCCGGTACGAACGTACGTGTGCGTGGCGCGCGACGGCCCCGTCGAACAGTAGGTTGGTGACGCCGCCCGCGGCCGCCAATACCTCTCTCCGCTGGCGCTCCGCGTCGCCGCGCAGCCGCCGCACCAGCCGCTCCGCGTCCGCCAGCCGCGCGCGCAGCTCCGCGCGCGACTCCGCGTCGCCGCCGCCCGCCGGCTCGCCCGCCGCCTCCGAGCGAGCGCACCGGATCTCTAGCTCGCGCATCTTTCTGTAACCCGCCCTACTCGTCTTTATCTCGTCTTTTGATCTCGCGCCTGGACGTCAAAACGGGGAATCTAAAACTCGATCAATGTAATCGTCACGAAATTGATAGTAGAGAGAGACAGTATTCAGAAAAACTAAACAGATAGTAACGAATACTCGTGTGAATACTATACACACTCCGTCTGTGCCTCGATAATTCTCTGCAACTGCAGCGCCCTCGCCTCCGCCACCCGCGCCTCCCCGCGCGCCACCGCCGCCTCCCTCTCGAGCTTGCTTACTTCTCCTCGAAGATTCACCTCCTACGTATAATTAGAATACATCCAGATATGTATTTTCTTTCTTTTTTTTAAACAAAATAATTATAAAACTTCCTTACATTTATCTGTTTAAACCTTTATTTTACACGGAAATCCTATTATTAATACTATTATTAATTATTAATACTTCAATGCCATGTCCTAATTAATAAATATATAATCGATCCCAATAAGTCGGTCGCTTATACATATAGAAAATATTAAGTGAGTAACCTCAATGATTTCTGTCGTTTCTTCATTCGTGCTGGTGGAGGCGGCTTCGGTATTGGTCGGTTTCGGTGTGGCTTCTTTATTGAAAATCAGTTGAAATTGCAAGTCTGTAATTTACAAAAAGAAACCTCTACAATCGACTCTGTGGAATGCGTTGAAGCGTGATTTTCAAACAAAAAGCTAGAACAAATATTAAGTAATACTAAACTGCTTATATATTGAGGCTTTAAAAATAGGTGGAATAGTCTTCCAGTAAGACAGCAGCGCTTATGGAAACCGGGACAAAACAAAAGGCACTGACTGTATGGATTATTTATTTTGCAATGTATGTCTACTGGCAGCGACTATTGACTGGCCTGTCGTGGAGCACCTTGGTGGAGGATGCTTCAGGCCTCCAGCAATTGCAAGATATCCCCTGCCCAGCATTGGGACGCCATAGGGAAGTATTAAAAAAGTACACATTTACCTCTGTTCCTTTCCCTCAACGCCTCAATTTCCGCGTGGAGGCCGTTCAGCATGAGCCGATGCTGTTCCTGCAGGAAACGCACGCTGTGCTCAAGGTGCGCTACCCTCGCGGACGGGTCGCCACCGGTGATGATGAAGCCGGCCGTGTTCGATTCCGGCGAAGGTTTCTTCACCTGGAACGTGTGATGATTTTGATGTTTCTGTTGGTTTGAATACGGTTTTGTAATTAAATATTTCATTGAAGAAGACTACCCTATCTCAACCAAATTGATCAGATAGTAGCTGATGTGTGTCAAAAGTCACCAAAACCGGCGTGTATGTATGAAGAAAGTGATGAATGTTAAAAAAGCCTATCAAGTCTGCAAGAGTATAAATATTTGGCCCTCAATGCTCGGTGATGGTATGATAATAATTACGTATTCCGTGTGGCTTCAGGGATATTTCTAGTCACAGAGCAATATTTTCTCCTCCAAAATTTTCTTCTACAATATAATAACATTAAGCGGTTTATTCAAATTTATGTTGATTGTTACTGCTTAACGTTCCACTACTGGGGACCCTCATGTCACCTCCATGCAGTATCCCCCCGACATCAGGTCTAAAAGTCTCCACCACTTTCTAGTAGATGAAAATTAATACTGATATGTTACACGGTGTTCAACGAATTCCTTGCTTTTGTCTTACTTTATATTTTTTCTAGAGCTCTCGTTGTAAGCATTCTTAGCAGAATAATTCTCAAATATGGTTTTCAAATTGGAATTTTTAAATCAGGCATCTGAGATTAGTTGCTGTGACACTGCACGCTATGACAGTTCAATGGGTAAATTAGTCATTTTGGGGAAATCGTGACGAGGTCGACTTCAATGGCAACCTCAGCCAGTCAGATGGCGAGCAGATGCGACACAAATGTCACATTTTATCAACATAGAATATGAAATAGCTTTTGAAGTGAACAAAATATTTTAACGTATCATATAAAATAAATTCTCTGACAACAATTTCATTTGTAGAAGCGAAATAATCAACCGTAAAACCCAACCTTTCAATGCCATAAGCTGTTTCAAAATTGGACTCGGTAAAACAACGTAAAAAGAGTGTTAAGTATGTATTTTTCTTTAATTTTTCCAACTACTAATTAATAAAATAGACAATTTGTATATCGGTTTTATCATTCATTAAGTGACCAAGGTTGTGGTTAAGTTTCGGATTTTCTAGTCATCGCGTTCAACTCTCAACACTGCGTGTGCGTGAACGCGGCTGACGAAGTCACAAATCCTTAAACAAACAAGATTCGAACACAACTCTCGTACTATTGCGTAAATTTCTCGTAAATATTAAGCAAATTCTGACTCACACGACTATGTGGGTCGGTGCTAGCTTGTCTTTGTTCTCGGTGGAAAACGTTTGAAACCTGCTTTGTTTAGAAACACTCTGTTTCTATCTAACTATCTAGACGATAAATACATCCTCATTATAATTCCTACTTACTAACATCGATTGCGACTCAAGGATGGGGAAAACCCTAGTCGACGTGTGGAAAATATTCGTGTCATTGACCGACAATTTTTTGTGCCAATAGCGAATCCATCTTGTTTACTATGCTTACTGTTTACTATGATTTATTTACGTTGGATTCGATATACAACATCTCGGTCTATTGTTTGGCGCAATAACACTTACATCGTCCAAACTAAATATATGTACGATTTTTGAGAAATCGACCTAAATATGCATTGAAATATAACATTGTGCAGTCATATATTTACATAAAGAGTTTAGGCAATTGGAAGTACAGATAATTAGAATAAGCATAATTTCCCCGCACAACACGTAGTTAATAGTGCATGGGATATTATATATTATATATTTTCAGCGATTCGATGTATTCTTTAATATTAAAAAACATTATGCTCGTGAAATGTAACAAAACAAGGCAACATCTTACTTGTAACTTGGCGAAGGGAGCCGCGGGTACGAGGACCTTGGAAGCCATCGTCGGGGCTCCGGCCACGCGCCGTCGGGAGCGGTCGGCGCAACGTCCTTTGTTATCAACTAGCTCGGAGCACAGACGCGCTCGCAATGGAAGATATCCGACATTTGTGCACGGAAAAATAAACGACGACCTTGCCCACTACGCGTAATAATTAAAAATAAAATCCACGATAGGCACACGAGTAAACGGCCCGCGTTTCACTTCGATAGCGCTATTTTGAGGTAGACGTTTCCTCGTTCGAGCCGTGGGTCTACGAACTCGGCGACCGACGTAACCTTGAACTATTGACCGGAATTGACATTCGATGAGGGTTCTAGTTTTCCTGCGGTTATGCGGCGCAGGATGGTTCTCTGATGGGTTTTCTCGTGTTAGGCGGACGACGAGCCGCCGG
>DWDX01003304.1:0-13351 GCA_018245675.1 Agara michaeli | reverse complement strand
GTTGGATATGTTCCACGAGGTGGCGCGTGCACCGCACCGCGCTACCCACATCGCGCAGGAGTCGCTACGCTCGTGCTACGCAGCGTTCGGAAATATCCACGTCGTTAAAGATAACTCGGAAACTACATAAACGTATATATTAAAAGAACTTGTTTAATTACAATTTAAAAATATGTAAATGTCTATTTTGGGGTGTTATAAAATTTTGTAAAACCATAATAAGGAACATTAAATAATAACAATAGTTACCGAAAGTCTTTTTATTCCTGATGAAAATTGGTTTAAAAAATACAAATAGGCGATGCTACTCCGCATAAGTAACTTATGTAGGCCTTTAAAATGAGGGTGTTCCAAACTGTAAATTTTTATACACTTTACATCTAGATTTATCTACTTACATTACAAAGATTTAAAAACGTAATATTCATTCATTTAAAAGCACAGCAACAAAAATTTTATGTAGAAAAAACTAAATACCTATCATATATCATAAGACGTTATCAAGACAACTTATAGCGAATATCAATGGGTTTTAGATTTTAAATTAAATTGCTATAAAATAATTTTGTATAATAAAAAAATTGCATTCAAATATACGAATTATATTAGTATAGGTTTACCTGATATGTTCACTTTGACCATATTCGCATTCGCATTACAAATCATATCATAACATTTTCAATGTAAAGAAACCTATTAAAAGAAATTTGTATACGTACTTCCAGACCGTTAACACAGATATTTAAGTAAATATAGGAGTGTGACAAAATTAGTTCGACTTAAACTATCCAGCATAAATTGTGAATTTCGTGATGAACACATATTTAAAAAGTAAACATTAATTCATGAAATCATTACTATTTGTTTAGGATACTTGTTTCTAATTTAAACATGGCTTGTTTCTTGCGCTCACAGTAGACGCGAAAATCTATACCAGAATATAACAAGGACTGGTTTTATGTAGGTATACCTCAAAATTTATTCAGAAAGTAGACTTGGAGACCATCTATAACTATTCGTAAAATATCTCCATACATAGCTATGTTCTGTAACACTTACTAGTTGTCTTTAAGGGTTATCAAAGAGCGATTTGCAAGCACACTCCTGCGGTTCCCCGTCGCCTTCTCCCTCGCCGGTGCTAGAGACGGTGCGTCTTAGAGCCTGGACCTGCGTTTGCAAGCCGAGAACTCGTAGCTGAGCTTGTTCGAAGTTTTCGTTCAAGCGTTGGATCTGGCACTGCATGCGGCATTGTAGCTGCAATGAACATGTTTATATTAGAAAATAAAAATTATGAATGCAGGCACTACTTTTTTAATGTACACACCTATTTATGTTCAGAGGATAATGTTTAGATCTGATTAATAATAGACTTAGCTGTTTAGATTGGAAGAAAGAGCTTTTAAAATTATTAACTTATAACCAAAATTATATATAAAATATTTCCCTACAGTATTTTAGATCTCTTGACCTGTCCTCAAATTTGTCTATGAATACTTACTTCTTCCCGATCTTTTTCAGCAGTTTTAACTTGCGCCCTAGTTGCTGCCAGTTGCCTCTCCATTTCCGCTATTGTTGTTTGCATACACCTGAAATTAAGTCCAGCTTTTGACACCTGCTCTTGAAAAGAAACGTAAAGCCATCACAAAGCATGTGGAGCATTGTGTAATATTCCATAACCAATTGTGACATTTATTGATGTTCAAATGTACTATTTTTTTCCAAAAATACTGAGCCCAAAATTGTTTTAAATGATAAAATGTCACCCAAATATTGATAATAAATACCCAAATACCCAAATGATGATTGCCACATAAAATTTGGTAATAACAACATGTTACATTACATAAATAAAAAATGAAACGAAGCTAAAACCAGCCCCATAAACATAACTAGCTGTGCCCGCGACTTCGTACGCGTGGAATAGTGTCTTTGAGCAGCATTTTAATTTTCTAGAATACCTTTATTACGGAGCGCCGAGATTATTTAATATTTTATCCCCTTGAGGGTAAAATTGATCAAAATCTTTTCTTAGCGGATTTTTATGTCATAACATCTACCTGCATGCCAAATTTCAGCCCGATCCGTCAAGTGGTTTGGGCTGTGCGTTGATAGATCACTATGTCAGTCAGTCAGTCAGTCAGTCATCTTTGAGTTATATATATTTAGAAGATAATGAAAATTATCAATACAATATGTAAAATACAGGCATATTTTTAAATTACAATCGAAACTAGAGTTGAGTGGTCGTCGATGTTTAAAAATGCAATAATGTCGATATGAAAAGAGTGATGTTTAATCTCGTAATAAATCATTATTACAGATTGCTATCCGTTGTGGGCCCTAGTGGTGTTCACTCGCTTAGCTCGAATTAGATAAGCAGCTCACTCTGGACACCTTTTCATGCATAACTTTGAACCTTGCAATATGGTAGCTGGGATAGCGGGCTCGTTGAAATAAATAGCGGGGCAAGGGGGGTACGGCTGGAAGTTTAAATTTAATCGAATGCAACAAAGATAACATGTACGCTGCCCGCCTGTTATCTACTTATCACTGCAGCCCATTATAATCTGTTGTATATTACATAAGGCAACATCCCTATTATCTGTACCATCATCGCCGAGCAAAACTAGCTTAGGTTTAAAGATTTGAAATGTGCAAACAGTTTTTATTTACATTGTGTTATGAAATGTGAATATTCAGATACGGGAGAAGAATCGTGTAACTTTGGAATCGAATGCAATCAAGCATCTTATTATGAACAACGCCTAGATGTCTTAGTTTCTACGTTAAAATACAAGATAAATTATTGTCTGAGATAAATGGTAGTTGATTCGGTTTTTAATGAGTTCTGTTTGTTTCAATTAGTTATTGTAGTAACTTGTAAACAGTATTTTCATTTCGTTGGTCACAAAAACCGTAAAGAACGACAAGGATTCCGTCACTTTTCTCTTATTTCGACGATCTGTTAGTGTATTTATTCTCTATTGACGTATTTTTACACGTCGAGTCTTCCAAGAACTATACGTAAAAGTTCCTTAATAGATTATATCAATATGTCAAACATTTACTGATAACGTGTACATCCTGAATGAATGTAATATATATGTAAACATAAGATGACTCAAAATCCCGGTACGTCGTATCGAGTTCCATTAAATCACATTTCTTTCGTGGAAATCAATGAGCTCATATAGTAATCATGAATTTTAACTAATTATTATTAGCAATCGCGGCCTAATTATTATTAGCAATGTTTTTAGTAGTGTTTAACGTCCAAAGGTGCTGTAGGCGATGGTACCGAAAGTATGATTTAAAAACAATTGACCTGATACCGTATTATCGTTTTGATAATGTATCGTCATTTTAACTGAAAGTATTGAAAAAATTATGCCAATTCTATTTAGAAAGATAAAATACAAGTCCCATGAATCAGCAACGAGCCAAGTTGAATAGCAGAAATGAAATAAAATTGTCAGATACAAAAAAAAAGGTAATAATATGTACTACACTTTGTGATGAATGAAAAAAAAAAATAGTTGTAACATAGTTAACTGTATTGCAAAGAGAAGAAATTACCTCAATGATATCCGATGCAGAACCCACACAGTACTCCATAACAAGCCATGCTGTATGCTCCCGTTTGTAACAGCCTTTGTACTCTATGGTGTTTGGATGCTCAAGTTGCTTGAGAAACCTGTCCATATTAAAAAAAAATATTGTATTTACAGGCCACACCATTCAATAATATACTATGAATGTTGCCTGCCACTGATGAATAAGTTTTTATATTGTCGGAGATACAATATATGAGTGATTTAATAAAAAAACTGTTTATTAACTTGATATATAATTAAATTAGGTGTGGGCTAATAAACTGCGCGATAATAACCACTAAGATCAATGATGAATATGTTGCAAGAGCACATAGCAGGTTAAGAGCAAAAGAGACATACAAACACATATCTAACAATAATGATCAATAGTAATTAGAGAAATCCATCCCTTCGCACGTGTTTAATTTCACTCTGTCTCATTTAAGGGGTTCTTTTGAATCGACGTAAATAATTTCATCAGTCCACCTTGTAGGTGGTCCTCCTAATCCTTCAATGTGCTTTGCACTACTATACAAATTTAATCAACATATAAAACTTGGATATAATCAAGATCTATGAGTCCTTAATTCGAATTTTTATATGCTTTATATGATAATATTTTATGAAGCAGTGTGCCTGTGGATGATGACAGGATCCTAGGGTGATAATTTTCAATGCTTACTTGATCTCCTTCAGAATATCTTGCCACTTCTCTTCACTCTGCTTCCCTAAGTAAGACATCTTTTTGATGGCCACAATCTCTTTGGTGAGATTGCAGCGAGCATAGTACACAGCACCGAAGGACCCATGGCCGATCTCCCGGAGATCTTCAAAGATCTTCTCCGGATCATGTTTACTGAACAGCTCTGCAATGTCAGGGTCCTTGAGGCTGCCAGGTCGCGGCATGTCTTATTCTGCAAATCATGCTGGTTTGTATTTACTTTTTAATATGCATATCAGAAAATAACTTACAAATATTACATTGGTTGATTAAATGAAACATTGATTGCTTTGCATCGGTAGACCAAATACATTTAACTCCATTTAAATATAGCTTTCCTCATATCACAGTAAATTAATGTTGTTGGACTTTTTAAGCTCCCTGTGTTAGGGTAAATGATTGACACTTTCATTGCATGAGTGGAATTATTGTCATACTATATTGAGAGTGGTTGAAAGTGCTCCTCGTATCATTGAATCATTTAATATACTCTATAGATATAATGTACGCCAGAGTACATGCTGCAATGTAATCAAAACTTCCCGGAATTTAATTATTAATCTACCATACAAACACTACAACATAGTGTTAAACATAAGACAATGTAGTTCCTATAATGATATTGTACAACTGTTCAATTTGGTGCTTAAATTCACTTGGGTGTAACCCACTTGCAATAACATATGAATGCAATGTTTGTAAATACACCCAAATTTGCATATCTAGAATTGTATAACATGTATAATTAAATATATTTATTCAATATTCAATTAACTATGTTAAAATAGTGAGTGATATAAATAAATCATAGTGCCAAAAGTTGGATGAAAAAGTCCTAACCATTTTATAAAAAAGAAAAACATAATATGAGAAATGTCCCATTAACTATTGTAGTTGTGATAAATTTAATTATGTTAGATTGGCTATTATAACTAAAATACTCAGAAAGAATGACTTTATAAACAGAATGAATAACATAAAACGTACATTATATAAAATTCAATATTTATATATAACAATATACATTCATAAGTTGTCACTGAATGCCAATCAATAAGAACCCTTTTTCAAATAAGAAATGTGCCAATACAATAAATTTAATGTATATTGTCCGTCTAATAGTTGAAATATAATATATTTAAAAGGATCTGCACTAGATTAAAATGAAACGTAATTGTCAACACGAATCTGTGAAAAAGTCCTTGCCATTGTTATGTCAACTGTATAAGAATAAAGTGTAAAGGACGTACTGCTTGCGCCAGCTATAAGCCGGCGGTGTCCGTCAGTTAATTAGAGCACTCCCGCGGCCCCTGGCCATCCTCCGCGCCCGCTATCTGCAACAGTCGGAAACCGCCGATAACAGGCCACGCCAAATTTACCCCATGTCCTATACTAACCACCTTTTAACCACCCTTATCAATATCAATTAATTCCCCAGCTGGCCTTTTTAATAATAGGTGACACTACTTAATCCAATTAAAATGTTAGCACCAGGACTACTGCACACAGCTCACCTCGGGGCATCCACAGGCCCAACCTCGGCCACCGTAGCGCTCCCGTCGGCGAAGGGTGAATACACTTGCCACTTTCACATCCACTCTTACCGATTATTGTTAATTACACCCTTTCGGAAGGGCGAGAATCGGAAATATTGCGAAATACTTGGCACTTACAATACAAAATTTCGCCTCAAAATGGCGTTGGGGTATAGAATGCGACGATAGCTTTTTGTTTTATAAGGCACACAATTTATGGTTTCTCATCACTATTGACACTCACTTCATCGTCATTTATCACTTTTTATTTATTAAATGCTTTTTGCAAGGGTGTTTCGAGGAGAAATTATCGAAAACTATTTACAACTTTCCCGTACTTAAGACATAATTTCTGAGACTTAAACAAGTAGCGCCCTCTTTTGCTGTGGTTGTTAATTACTTAACTTGTTTTTTTTTTAGTGTCGTATCAAGGCGTTTAAATTCAGCCTATGATTATCATTATCGGTCCAATTGGAATGTAATTCAGCTTTTAGTAAAATAACAAAATTTTAAGGGATAAATGAAACCAAACTAAATGATAATTACGCAATATAGCTGCTACTTATACAGATTGCGTAGTCCAAAAAGATTATTTGTAAAGTTGAGCTATAGAGCGCAATTGCTTTTTCTCTTAAAATTTGTTTGATTTTCCTATTTACTATTTTAGTCTACCCGAACATTTTCCCAAGTCCTATAATCAAGAATGTTTGCGGTATATATCTCAATACTTTTGACGTCTCACTGCTGAGTACATAAATCTCCCATAAATACAGGACTCCTGGAGACAATTTTTCATAACTCTGTGGTCCAGCACATCTGTCAAATATTAAAAAGCGCCTTTAAAGCATCCGATAAAGTATAACGATGTTAGTTACAGCTAAAGAAAATAAACATCTAATTTATCAGATAAGTAAAAATATTTGTTAGAAATGATCATCCTTTTGTAAAGCATTAAGGACTATTTTTATTTTATAGCGTTAACCAAGAGAAACAGGTTTGAATCGTACCAGAGTCAAGTAGGAAAGAGAAAGAATCAATAACAAAGACGTGCCGCTGTTAGTAGAATGCAAAACGATCGGCAATGTTCTGTTAGTGTCTAGGTACTTCGAAAGCTTCGACTATAGTGTCGGTGACAAAGAGTACTTAATACGTTTAGTTTCACTATTAATTAACAATTGAATGTAGTTCATGAAATAAACTAGTCTATCAGTGAACTGTAAACCGCTTTATAAATTAACGCTTATTATATTAAACAGTATATAAAAAAGGTTTGTTCATTCAACGCGACCATCACTAGTATGAGATAATCATTCGATGTTTCAGGATATATTATATTCTGTGTAGTCTTATCCTATGATCTATGGTATGGTATATTTATTATCTATGATCAAATTATTCAATCAACCAACCGATTTAGCCGGTAGTATCGCGTAGGTAACGCGTAATTGAAAATTCTGTAAAGGTAAAGCAAATATTCATATTGCATATTTCGTTTCATTTCAAGTGGTATTTTCCTGTTTCAATAGTTTCATGAAATCGTATTAGAGTAATAATGATTTGGAATATTATTAATTTATGTGGAGTGGAGTCTGTAATCAAAATGGCGGGATAAATGTATGCGTTTGCGTTTGTTTGTGCACGCAAACGTAAGCAATAAACAATGATACTGATTATAATTTTTAATGAATTTGAAATTTGATGTAATTTATTTTTTAAGCTTATTAAATATCTGTTATAGGTATACCAAACTGTTTACAGCGATAAATATTGGTATGAAGTTTTTAGGTTGTAAATCCATGTTTATTTTTTTGATTTGGTTGTTTGGTCAAATGTAAAGCCCCATCTGTCTTGAATGATTGAATGAATTTGTGTAATTATTAAGTAATGTTCAGTCGTGGACGTTTATCATTTTAAAGACTTTTATGAAATGTAGAAAACTAAATTTTAACAATTCATATTTACGCTTAAAATATCAAAGTACACGTCTAGCAAATTCTTTTATATAAATCCCCGAATCCACAAGTGGTCTTATTATGTTTTGTGTTAAAACACAGATGGCTGATAAGAAAAAGGAAGGCAGCGAACCAGAGGGGGAAGAAGAGTTTTCTGTAGAGAAAGTTCTTGATAGGCGTGTAAGGAATGGAAAGGTGAGAGGACTGGTGGTGTTGTTGATGTTGTCGAGCCAGGTTTACTTTGTATTGTGCCGTGTTTTAATTACTGGAAATATAACGTCGGTTATTTCTATTTTCAGGTTGAATATTATTTAAAATGGAAAGGTTACAGTGACGAAGACAATACTTGGGAGCCAGAAGAAAATTTGGATTGTCCCGAGCTGATTCAAGCATTTGAAGAGGCGAGGAAGAAGAAAGAAGCCGGTTTGTGATCTTTTTACTGTTTAATGGGAAATTAGATATCAAGCTGGTTACAGCATTAGGCTATAATTTAATAACAATACCAGCCACTTATAATCCATATAAGACATAATATGTAGAAGAATTATATGTTTATTTGAATTTTAACACATTCTTGCGATATAAATTTTCATTGAAGGAGACTCAGAGAGGCTGAGTGATGACCTTCTCTACCCTGATCCATATCTTCACGTACCTGGCTTTTGTCATACAGTTGTCACCCGCTATCGTGTTTGTTTTCATCGAGCTATTGTTCAGAGAGTTTGTGTGTTTTTCTTTTGCAAAAAGGGAGAGCCCAGTGAGCCATGGGCCATCTAACCTTATTCATATATGCAACGTGGCCTGTCCACATCTTGGACATAATAGACATACAATGGTTACAATGCTGTCATTAAGATTCACTTATCGTTCCAATTACAGAGGGAAAAGTAAGCAAAGTAGAAAAGAATGTAGCAAAGCGTAGATCTACTGCAGCGACACCAGATTTGAAAGGTGCCAAGAAAGTTAAGAGTGACGATAAAAAAGCTTCAGGTTTTGATAGGGGTTTGGAACCCGAAAAAATTATCGGTAAGTAGTTTTTTTGTATTCATCTATTGGGACGAAGTAGACATGTATCCAGCTGCTACCCAATAGCAATAGCTAATAGCTGACTGCATCCTAAGGGCGTCTCAAATATAGTTAAATTAATTGAACTCAAGAAGACAATACATACACTACGGACAATACATTACATACACATACAGACAATACATACTATACATACATACTTACATTGTGTTATACATTTTTGCTTTTGTTCAGTTGCATTTAGATCTAATTTGTAATTAGATATTTATTTAATTGCAATTAGAATTCTATGAAATGAGTTTATTAATTTCTTTTACAGTCTATCTGATTGCTAATTTCCAGGTGCCACAGACAGTAGCGGAGAGCTGATGTTCCTCATGAAATGGCAGGGCACAGATGAAGCAGACCTAGTCCACGCTAAGCAGGCGAATGTGAGATGTCCACAAGTTGTCATTCAATTCTATGAAGAGAGGCTCACATGGCATACCCCATCGCTCGATGAAGCCGGTAATGAAGATTAAAAGTGCCTCGTAAGTTCACTTAGTTATGTTGTGATTGACAATGCAAACTTCAACACGCATTCAATAGCGTTGATTTAACACTGACTCATCCAGTTCAATCAGCCAATGAATTCATCTTCTACATGATACTCCGGTGAATGCCCTAGATATATAAAATTCTACAATGTATGGTAAATTTGAATGTTTCATTTTACACTTCGCTTTAATATGGCAGTGTTATATGGGCATGTTTTACATTTAATGACAAGTGATTTCTGCCGCACATGTATGATCGATCAGATGCAAGGCTGAATCTCTCAACATCAGATTTTTCCAAATAGATCGAGCTATCATAATCCAACCTCCTTGTATCTGAATGATGACAACAGGTGATTATATAGATTTGTAAATAATTAATGATGTTTTATCATTTTCGGGTTCAAAAATGATTAGTAGTATTTCTTTATAACTGGTTCATTGTACGTTCATTTTTTATATTGTGTAACATAGGTAACATAGGTACAGTATGTTTAACTCATTTGTGTACATTGCACTTTTATTGTAACAATCCTCTATGCAAACCTGTTTAAAAATAACATGTGGACTACTGCAATGCAATCAATTTTGTTGATGGATGGATGGATGATCTGTTAATATTAAGTATCACAATTTGAGAATATTACACAATGATCAATCAGATTCACAGTTTTCATTCGAATTAATAGTAAGGCATTCTCTTGAATATCAAGTACAGTATGTTTTTAATAAACTCCCATATATTCACTATAAAGTTTAGTTCAGGATTCTATTGTGGAAGTCACGAGCAATTTTATACCGAAAAGATTACACTTGTAATACATTCCCTCTTATATTGGTGTCATAAATTGCATCTGTGTGATAAAGGGGCAAACAGATGCGTTTATGTTGTGACAAGTCGTGATTTACTGTCATACAAGCCACACAGATCCCTCTGTGCACACGAATGAATTAAACTTTCCGGAATATTCATTAAAGATTAATATTTGAAGTATCTTCATCTCCGTTGTTTGTAATTGGTGATTATGATTACATTTATATGTATAAGTACGTTTTTGGAGTTCTCTCATAAGTTTTATTTAGTAACATTGACTTTACCTTTAAGTGTAAAAGCAATAAATAATTATAAGATAATATCGATTGTCTCATTGAAAATTCAGAAACCAACTTTGTTGCTACTCATGTTTCTATATTTGCTCGAGGGCTGATCAAAAAGGTTTTAATCTGCCGTTACATAAAGTCTCTAGAGAATCACCTAAGGGACGGCAGACAGAAATGAATTGTTTTAAACGTCATTATATACAAACTTATAAACACCTTTGAACCATGTCTGCTGTGTTGGCTTATTGAACAATATTAACATATTAAGAGTTGTTTGTCTAGCTTCGTCAGTTTCTGGTGTGATATGTTGAAGAGCTAGCTAATAACTTGGTCTCGAGGGTAAGTAGCACATTTATGTCTGAACTTTGGTAGAATGTTGTTACTGTTTTACATTGGCGTACAAAATTAGTGAACTGCTACACAGACAGTTTTATACTTTTTACTACATTTTGCCAGCGGTCTTAACTCGTTCAGAAATTCAATTTCTTAAAACCAATAATTGCATTTTATTAACCAAGGCTTATTCCCAAACAGACAGATTTTCATATAATGTTTTCTACCCCTATTCACACTTACCGGTGGAGTTTCTCTTGGAGTCGGTCTCTTGGAGCTCACACTATCTAAAAATGCCTATCTGCGACATTTCAATATTTCAGGATCAGCGGTTTCGGCTGTGGGTTGATCTCTCAATCTGTCATTCGGCCATCTTCCTGTTTTATAAAAATGGATAAATGCAAATGAGTTGTTGGTCTGTTTTTCTTTTATATAGCAGCGCATAGCTAGAGATGTGGGTTTCTGCAGAGGAATGTTATAAATCACACATAGCTGCTTTGTATCCTGCGTAACCAGTTCCTGTGGGATTCACACTAAGTCACCACTGAACCCGTTTAGTCGTAACGTGGTACGAAGATATTGTCATGTTCCAGGAAAGAACAGGCACCTTGTTTTTCATGGACCTCTAAGTCTGTGGGAATTGATGAAAGGCTGACCAGAAATTATTTAGATATCTTCACAAATTAATTTGCAGTTAACAACTATTTAATCTAAGCTTTATAATGGACTAGCTTTTGCCCGCGACTTCTATTCATATATTATTATACATATAAACCTTCCTCTCGAATCACTCTATCTATTAAAAAATACCGCATCAAAATCCGTTGCCTAGTTTTAAAGATCTAAACATACATTGGGACATAGAGACAGACAGCGGAAAGCGACTTTGTTTTATACTATGTAGTGATAACTCGCTGTAACTTTATCTTTCAAAGTTTGATCAAAAATAATGAATCTAACTATATATAACTCAAAGATGACTGACTGACTGACTGACTGACACAGTGATCTATCAACGCACAGCCCAAACCACTGGACGGATCGGGCTGAAATTTGGCATGCAGGTAGATGATATGACGTAGGCGTCCGCTAAGGAAGGATTTTGATTAACTCTATCCCCGAGGGGATAACATAGGGGATGAAAGTTCTTAACGCGTGCGAAGGCGCGGGCAAAAGCTCGTAACTCATATACTTCTTACTGCTCTTCTGCTGGTTATTTCTACTTTGGTAGATTCGTCTCACAATATGCAGTATGAAAATAAACATGGTTTTGGTCTTATACGAATACTTTATAAGTAAGCTTTTAGAGAACTTTACTCAGTACCTGTTAAGATACTGTTATCTCAAAATTATGTATGATCATAATTGAAAGTCAATGTGTAAAGAACGCGTAGCTTTTTTTCAGTCAGACTATAATAACGCAAAAAATACTCGGTACCATTGCACAAGTGACGCCCACAAATATTTGCCTAATATTCGCCGGGCCTACCTGATAATTATTTCAGCGTATTCGAAACGATCTTGAAAGCTTCCGTTTCGAGTCATACATCAAAGTTCATAACGTAATGATCCTACGTGGATGTTGTTGAAATGATAAATAGATAACCATTTTAATGTTTCACGCTGATTGGTGATATGAATAACCGTTTCGCTCTAAATTGTTTTCAAATGGAACTCATTAATGTTTGTGTAATAACGGACTTGATTATAGAACGGTTCCAGGAATAGTATTGAAGGAATCAACACTAGTTAGTTGTTAACAGAATCTAAATAAGCGAAGAAAGGCTTTGTAAAATTTTAATGTATAAACGTTTTATGATTTCTTTCTAAATTCTATAACAGTTAACAGAAGGTACAAAAACAGTAAAATACTTTTAATACATATATAAATAAATTGCTTTCCTTTTCTTATTAGATATATATTTTATGTGAAATAGACGGATCAGTTATTTGCAAATAATTTGAATTTGTTGAAAGCACTCTAGATAAGTTATCTACAGTAATGAACAAAGTTTTTGCATTGTGGTTTATATTTTTTTATCTATACAAGCGTAATACCAAAGAACGTAAAAAATTGTAGAAAATACGATTTTGTTTCTATTGTTATAACTGAAACATCTATACTTTTCGATACAAAGCAATGCAAAAATAATTCTAATGTTTGTATTAATTAGGCTGTGACAAAAGACGCCCCAAATTATATTATTACTTATATTAATCCCCAATTAGCAAAGCCAGATGCATTTCTAATTGGTCATAAACAGAAATTAATTCTGAATGATGTTCAATATAAATGTTTATAGATTAAATAAACGCTAGGATAAGAAGAGCAATAGTAAAATTATACCCTGTTTTGACACTTTCCCCTAGCGCTATGAGATTTTCAATCAAATTACAAAATTGATAAATAACAAATAAGGTACGTAACATCACGCCTGTAATCCCCTAAGGGATAGGCAGAGGAGTGTAGTACACCTCCACATTTCACCAGTTACGTTTAAGTCCCACCATGGAATAGGTGGTGAGCCTATTGCCATGCACCGGGCACACATCC
>DWDX01003303.1:0-13352 GCA_018245675.1 Agara michaeli | reverse complement strand
TACTTTTACATGACTTTGGACGGGCTGTTTATGTTGCAGGGTACACGGGCAAGAGTTGTGAAGTACAAATAGAATTTTGTGACCAGAACTCTTGCAGTAACGATGCACTTTGCGTGGTCGAGGACGGCATTCGTATGTGTTACTGCGTTCCCGACTTCCACGGAGAGAGATGCGAGTTGCAGTACGATGAATGTTTGCTTGGGCCAAGGTATAAATCAATAAATATGTATTACTCATGCTAAATTTCTCACAAATAAGGTTTATTGGTAAATTGAGTACAGAACGGAAATTACTTTCTCTAGAAGTTAATGTGGGAAACTTTATCTAGAGTAATTAAGTGCCCAACTGCCAAAGAAAATAATTAACTACATATAATCTGATATAGATATCCGTTTTTCGAAACTTATTGTTATTCTATGCTTGTCTATTTCTATTTCTCTCTCAGATGCATGAATGGAGGAACATGTATTGATGGTGTGGATAATTTTACATGTTCCTGCCCACCCCGACTTACCGGTGCTCTTTGTGAATGCCTTATATTAGAAGACAGCACTCACGATTGCCAATATGTTAGTCCTACGCCGTATACGGAACTCACTCAGCCATTTAGTTTCACAACGTTATATGAACAGACTACCTCACTAATTTCTACAACTGAGGTAGGAAATGGTATATTTACAGCTACAGGTAGTGACGTGTTGACAACTATGACAACAAGCACTTCAGAAACGAGTATTACTGAAATGACTACGCGTAGTCCCGACGAAACGACTGTATCGGGCGAAATTACAATCGTGACATCAGAATCTTTAATTACTACGAACGGAGAACACGTCAAAGAAACAACAATGGCAATGACTCTAACTTTACCAACACAAGCACAACAAAGTATAGGAACCGACACTTATAAAACAGAAGCTACCACAGAATGTTCTGGTGCTTGCGTAAAATCTAATATTTCTACAGATATGTTCCCTTCTCCGAGAGAATTGGAAACAACAACCGTTGTATTGACAGAAACTCCTACGTTAAATGAAGTTACCGCACCGACCGTTCAAGAATCAACAGAACTATTTTCTGTTACGACTGCAAGTAGCTCTGTTACATCTACTATAGTAAAAGAACCGAATGAAGGAATTTCCACAATAAACATAAATGCCACAACGGACGTGGTTACAGAACCTTTTGTAAAAATTACAACAGAAGAATCACTTACAACATTCGGAATTGACGCTACTACAGAAAAAATGTTCACTGACACTCCTACCGATCAAACTTCTATTACCATGTTCACAACACTAACATCTCCAAGTACTGATGCCATTGATATAACAGGAGGACTTGATATCACTACACATGTGTATACAACAGTATCGTCCGAATGCACAAGTTCTTATTGTAATAATCATGGAACTTGTGTAACCGGTCTTCATGGGATCAGAGTAAGTATAACTTTGACCAAGATCAGAAATTGTTTAAAGATTCTATACGATTCTATTTTGTTTTTGTTTTTAAGTGTCATTGCATCTTTAATTATGGAGGACGACATTGTGAAGAGAGGATTTCCATAGTATCTGCCGCTTTTAGTGGAAATTCGTATGTAGCGCACCATTTGAAGAATGCCACATCGATCGATATAGAATTTAACGCCCAGACACTTATAACGGACGGTCAAATGATGTATGTGGATATCGCTAAAGGGGTTTATATGGAACTGTATATGATTATGGGTTTGTTAAAGTTTAAATTTTCATGTGGCTATCAAACAATGCTTTTGAGTGAGCTGAAAACGTTTGTTAACAAAGGTTACCTCATGAAAATTGAAACTAGGTAAGACTAAATTTGATGTAGGTCAGTTCAATAAGTAGTTTAAAACTTGTCCTATTAAAAATTAAATTATTTGCCAATTGATTTCAGATTGGATTTGTATTTAAAAGAGCAACACTGCAATGCCACTCTTCGACTTAACGACACGGTAGCTATGAGCGGCGGCCAAGTGGCAAACATTACCTCCCTCGATCATAAATCGACATTGTACTTTGGGAATATGATTAACAATAACCATTCAGAATACAAACCATTTATTGGATGTATCAAAGATTTAATGGTAAGGATTGTATCAACTATATTTTAATTAAAGAGGTGGCAAAGCTTGTTTATTAATAAAAATAATCTGATCCGTTTAGTACGCAATGTTCAACAGAGGAATTGCTAAATGTTAACAATAAGTTGTACATCCTGGTTGATCGACCAACCTAACAGTTATGTTATAATTATGTCGAACTCTACAAAACTATTCTTCGAAGTCACCTCTATAATATGTGTTGATGTTATTATTAAAATTTAGATAAATGGAGAGAACCGTGAGGTTTTCGGAGAAGCGTTTGACGCTGGTGACGTGTCAGAATGTTCGTCGTTGTCCTGTTTGTCTGGACCGTGTCTCAACGGCGGCTCTTGTAGTGATCGAGGCGACAGCTACATTTGCTCTTGTGCTAATGGGTAATACAACGAAACACATGTACATTTATTCTATTCAAGGCTCGTTTCAATAATTGAAATAATCTTCTTATGATTGTTCTTTATTGTTATTTGCTCTTAAAGTTATTTCATATACTTATATTTTGCTTATTATGACAATAATACGTTTCAGTATACGCTATATTAATTTGAATTGGATACTCATTTGAATAACAGGTGGATGGGAGGTCACTGCAACCAATCAGTATGCGAACATAATCCGTGTCAGTCCGGCGGCAGTTGTGTTCGACACCCCGGCAGCGGCTTCCTCTGTCTCTGTCCTTATGGCAAGCATGGAATCTTCTGTGAATATAGTATGTATATTTATTATTTATACGGATTCATAAATATTTAATCCTTCTAAACAATTTAATATTTTAAAACCAAGGTTTGCTGATTTCTTTACTTTTTCTAATACAATTAGCCTTGTTTGGTGTTCATTTTCATGTATAAAAATGGTTCCAGATGTAGAAATAACTCGGCCATCATTAGCACCGATCAGTACAGGGGTGTCATCGTATGTCATGTACCCACTGTCCTCGATGGCGATGAACTCAGACCGGTTCGACCTAAGACTGAGGTTCCAAACTGCGGATATGGACCAAATAGCGTTGCTGGCGTTCGTCGGGCAAAATGGAAGGCATGATTCACGGAGTCCGCATTTAGCACTGACCTTCGTGAAAGGATATGTTATGCTCACTTGGAATATGGGCAGTGGTAAGTTGTGATTTAAAAAATTGTTGGAGAAGCAATTACTACGCGAAAAAACTTAACATTTCCTTTTATAATTACTTTATTTGATGCTAACATTATATAATTTGACTGCACTATAATTTTATGAATTCATAAAAAAATACTTATCGTGAATCTTTTAACTATTTCAGTTCCTATGAACTTTTATAAAGTCATGGTCCTTCGAGCTAAATAATTACTTAGCTTCACAAAGAATTACAAGTGCTGTTTGATAACAGCTATTACTCCGCAGTACAATGATAAATAAAATTGAATATGATTACATGCCTGTTTGCAACTCAGAATTTACGATATCATTCAGTACAACACTTAATACTACGATTATGGATGCTTTTCGTATAGGTTCCCGTCGAATCTTCACTGCGCGTCCACTGAGCTATAGACGCGGCGGGCACGCGATACGAGTATGGAGACGCGGTCGGACAGCCGGCCTCAGCATCGATGGACGACACAACGTCTCGGGGAATGCCCCCGCGCATGACACTAAGATGGCCGTGCTGCCATATATCTATATCGGTAATTGTAGGAATTAGTTTTGAGTTTATTTCTAGGCCTGACTACCTTTTATTTATTCTACATCTTGTATAATAAAAACATTACCCTGACGAAACGACATTTACGTTTTGACTAACAGGAAGTTCGAGATCCCACAAAAATCGGAATATTCCTGTAAAACTAAACGGTTAACAAAATATTTAAACCCAACACTAACAATTAATTGACATCACATTTCACAATAAATCCTTGACCTTCCAGTTGCCTTTCAATAAAGTAACAGTAATTTGACCTCCACTATTTCCTGGAATCAAAATATCTACACTTTCAGCCAATCATTTCATGCTCATTTTATTATACGCTTTTTTAAATCATTCATTTCTGATTCTCTTTTCACTGAGTTAGTCAAACTCCTAAAACTGTTACATAACCAGACAATCAGTATGATAACAAGTAGACTCATATGACGGCTCCGTACACTTAGTAACAAACGAGTCCATATGTATTCGAGAAAAGACTCATATTTATTAATTGCCTGTTAAAACCAAGTTAATGCCATTTATATCTAAATTTCTAGGAGGACATTCATCTCAAGACTTCCGCAGCCTTCCTCACGACCTGCCGTTGCACAATGGATGGCGCGGATGTATTTGGGAAGTGGGCGGACAGGCGATAGGAGCTGGCAAAGCGGTGGGGGGTCGCGGTGTGGGTCAGTGCGGTGTCGCGCAGTGCACTGCCAAATCATGCAACGCTCCCAGAGGGGTCTGCATACACTCTCCGGCTACTTATGGGTATGAATCCATATACAATGTATATTATCACTATAGGGGAAATGGAAGGCGAGGTTACAAGCAAATATCTTTTAGCACGATTAATTAGTTGACTTTCGTAGGTGTATATGCAACGAGGGGTGGTTTGGAGCAACGTGTGTTAGCAGGCAAAGTCCTTGCGATGAGTCAGTAACAAAGTGCCGTGGCCGCTGTGTTATTACAATTGAGGAAGCGCAATGCGACTGTCCGTATGGGAAAACTGGAGCGCACTGTGATCAAGGTCAGTATTATGGTTTGTTGGACTGTACATATATAGATTGGTATGCGAAATGAGTCAATTGTAATCAAACCAAATGACATAATTAGACTCTTTCCCATATTCGATGTAAAACCTATGATTATTAATTGACATTCTAATATCATTATAATAAGTGATTCGATAGCTTGTAAAAAATAAATCTCCTGTGTGTTTTTGTTAATGAGTACTGTCATTTGGGTACTTCCAGATTTGTTTCCAATCGACATATTGTTTAGCGGTACGAGATCTTTTATCAAACTCCATCGGCGGTCGATATCGAGCGTGAGCTTATCGCTCGAGGCGGAGATCAAGCCGGCCAAGGAGCGCGGACTCGTCATGTTCGTGGAGACGCCGCATTTCTACTCGGCTCTGTCTCTGCAGGGAAGTTTGTTGGAGTACAGATGGACGGGTATGTTATGTTTATAAACATATTCCTAGATGATATTGTGTTGTAATCTTTGTATATAGCATTTGCATTGACCTCAGTGAAAGTACAGAATATTTTTCACCCGCTGAAATATTTGACCGCTTTGTGTGGTCCATTTATTTGAAACCGAGGTGCGAGGTCCACCTATATCTGTTGATTGTTCACATGATTGTTCAAAAATAATTACAGGAATTTGCTCGCTGGTTCATTATTTGTATGGATTTAATTCACCTATTTTGGGTCGAGCGTCAAGATTGCACTGTTGTATTTGAAGACGTGCTGTTATATATTTCCAGATCGCCTGTCAGGTCTGACTTCACTAGTACGCAGTGGCGTGTTCGTATCTCTATCCCAGTGGCATAGTATAAGAGCAGGCCGCTATGGCAATCGCCTCTATGTGTGGGTGGACGGTGCGCTGAGCACCGAGCCCATGCTGGCCCACGCGTACCCACACACCGCTAGTAACGCTTCCATTGTGCTCGGTATGTACTAAACCCCCGTTTAAATAAAAAGAAATTAAAGTCGGTAAATATTTATACTGTAAACGATTTAACATCATTTTTCGAATAACACAAGTGTCTACGGATTGTTATAATTTTCTCATAATTTGCGACACAAATATCCTTCTTAAAATATTTTTGTTCATTTTTAGGAGGGGCAAAAGACTTAGCGATGCTTCCATTTGATGCGATGTCGGGTCCATCTGAATCTTACGCCGGCTGCCTGAGAAATTTTCACATCAATAATATCCCGCTGATCTTCGAACCTCAAAACATTGAAGGTGACCTACATTTTGTCGATGTATATGGTATTAAGAGGCAAATGACACGAAATATAATGATGAACTGCCGGTGTCAATTGTTTTTCAGAAGGTCAGAATGTGCACGCGTGCGACGGTGCGTCGTGCGGCGGCGAGGGGGGCGGGGAGAGCGGCGCGAGGTGCCGGCGCGGAGCGTGCACGGCGCGCTGCGCGGCGCCCGCTGGCCGCTGCCGCGCCGGGCGCTGCGTGTGCGCCGCGGGCCGCGCGGGCACGCACTGCGAGCACCGTTAGCACTCATACCATTAATTATACTAATTCTTATTTATTTTAAAACACTACAATATTTAATTTTGTATACTATAGATATAGAAATATATCTGTGAAGTACACCCTACATAGGTAATGTTTTTGACAACACTTATTTGATTAACGTAACTTTCAACTTACTACCTAGGAATAAAAAGTACAACGACACGGGCACGACTCGTGCACGATACGATTCCACTCTGAGTATCTACCTAAAGGTAGCAAGTGTAGCAAAGGCCTCGGTTACGACATGCCCGCGGGAAGTGTGAACAGTTCTGAATTAGTGTAACTGAATAACAGGTAAATACTTCAGCTATACGAACAAACACACGACTCACTGTCTCCTCAGATATAAACATCACAATAGCACAATTCGATGGAGACGCCCTCCTGTCGCTGACGCGCGGCGGCCGGGAGCAGCGCCTGCGCAGCCCCGGCGCCGTGCCCGCGCGCGTGGCCCTCAACTTTACTACTGCCGATCCCAACGGACTACTAGCTTGGATCGCCTTGGTGAGATTTTTATATTCTAATGCATAGTCACATAAATAATGAAATTGTGCATTATGTTAGCAGCTATATCTAATCTAATGCGTCATCGCATGCGTCCGTAGAAAGTATAACGACGAACGCATAGTATTTCACCGCATGCTTCGTTCACAGGACAGAGATTACATAGGAATTGGCCTCGAAGACGGGTATCTCCGTTTAGTGTCGTCGCTCCACTGTGCGCTCACTCCCGGAATAACTAACGTGACCCGGCTCTTACCACAAGCCGGCTTCTTAGCCGACGGAGAATGGCACACGATAGTTTTAAATCTAAAAGGCGAAAATGTTACTTTGATATTCGATCGATCGCTCATTCACCAACATGAACCATGCTCGATCAAGACGTCACTTTATGAAGACGTGGAAGTTTATATAGGTGAGTGGTGTTTAGGAGGTTAGAGTAACGTAATTGGCATTTTTGTAACACGTAGCACTTTTAAATTCTAAGCAATAATGTCCACGGGAAGTGTTTATATTTTATAACCTGTCAACGTAAATATAAAAGGTTGTCATATAACGTCGTATTAATTGAAATCAATATTGATGAAAAGTATTTTTAATTTGACTAACTTAATTTAAAACTGCGATCAAAAATATTCTTCGATTTAAATTTGTAATATGGAATCTTTTAACAAATTGAAATAAATCATCGGGAATCAATTGAACATGTTAAATATATTACTTCGTGTCAAAATGTTTTCCGATAAATTCTAACCACTTTAGCTTAAATGAGATCTTGGGAGACACTTCGGGTCTAGATGTCACGATAAAAAGAAATTACTTTACCTCAGAGACTCGAAATAATCTATATAATCTGTGTTATCTATGTATCCCATTTATTGTTCTTTTAGTTAGATCTAAGCCTACGTCTTTTAATTGCAATGAACGTAATGTGTTGATTGCAGGAGGATTGGACACAAGCAGCGGTACTGTAGTTAAAAATATATTTCCACAAAATTTCAAAGGCTGCATCGACCACATATCGGCAAGCGAGGACGCCTATTTAACCGACTACACCAACGTGTACAGCGAAAACCTAAAGTCGTGCCAATGGTTTCCATCGACATAACGTTTATTGTTCTAAATATATTTACGAATCTACTCTTGTTTGTAATATTTTAGTGCAACACTACCTTGTTTTACGTATATTTGTAATGCATACTCATAGTACAAAATTTGTCTAGTCTTTTTAGAATTAATGTAGGTAGGTATATTAATAGTCAATATATAGTTGTAATCCTCAAATTTGTACTAAACTCATGTTTAATATAAGGGTTCATAGTTACTTCGACTTGTGACAAATGCAGCATGGATGAAAATAAAATTAAAAGTTCATCGTACACAAAATATAGTTTTATTGATATATTCATGTTTAATAAATTGTATACATAACATCATCAAATATTATATTATAAACATATACATTTCGTTATACGTTACTAATTCAAACACAAATATAATATGAGATGTTATCCCCATTGATTATATTACGTTTCCATGTAGTGAATAAACATTTAGTTACAAAACTGTTACAATTTCGTTCGGCGTACATGTTCAGTAGCTAAACACGCCTCCTACGCAAAGCTCATGGAATTCAGTTTTATGTACATTCCCATATTAAAGCGACGCGTGCGGCAGTCGCACGCCCCATTAGGCCTATTTACAACTGGAATAACGTTGGAATGCTTCACCGTGGCTCGCAGCGGTGTCGCGGCGCATCGTGCGACACGGAACGCCGCTCTAGGAACATCACATCCATTCCTTCACTGACACTCGACACTATAATATCTCGATATCATTTCTAAAAAATAATAAATATCATATTAAGCAATAGGAATAAATAAAATTGTTAATTGCACACCGCGATAAAATTTACGAATATTAAAAACGATCTCCGGGTAAGCCTAGCTTACGTCTCCAAGTGCTGCCTTTTTGAAATTCAGTACAATAATCAATCCCCTTAGCGGGAGACGACACATCACTAAAATCATAAATATATTTGCAAACGAAAAATAAAATCCTAGGAATGTTTCTGATAACATTGATAAACGCATAGAAAGAACAGAATAAGCGGATCACAGAAGTAAATATTATATATTTACGAAGTATTACGGCCGAAGCCGGTGCACGGTCCTTGTCCATGACAAGCGCGCGCCGCGGAGCACGCGGCTCGGCGCCGCCGCCGGGAGCCCCGTGTCATATAACAATATCGTATGTCACTAGTACAAATGTGACATTCTCACAAAACTTTAAACAACATTTAATAATATAATTTGTGAATAATGACACTAAGAACATCAAATTCCATATTTATGTATATGTATTATTTCCTATTTTTTTTTATTACAAAGGAATACAATTAAAAAGATATTTCGCTTATCTATATTGTATTTTAGTTAAAATTAAGACTGATATCAGTTAACATTTATCATTCTCTAATGTAATATTCATTAATAAAAAATAACAAAGATCGATATGGGATCTCGTGCTACATAACGGTCGGACCGCGCCTCCTCGCCGGAGACGTCGATCCTTTCCTTAGACGATTTTCCTTAGACGCCGGGCGGTAACCATCTCGATAATGTTACAATCTCTAAACTCGTAAACGATTTATTCTATATTAAAAAAAAAAAAAAAACAATGTCATCAATAGAAATGTCACGTTTCATGAATAAGAACGATAATAATTGAATCAAACAAATGATAAATACGCGTGTATCAAAGGAGCGTTTACTTTACAGTATATAAAATTAGGTATAATAAAAAAAAATCCACCTTAACTTACGTGGCAATGTGCTATTCACTAACGTTAGCTCGAGTCCGTCGAGCCGCGGAGCCCGGTCCGGTATCGTCCATCCATAAAAGTACGTAGCAAAGTTTACAGAGCATCATCAAAATTCACTATGAAAGCGTTCACAAACAATACCATAGAGAGAAAGCGTTTACTTTAAAAAATCAGTCTCATTCGCATAAGGAAGTGATCACAGCACGCACACTGGAAACTCGTTGCAGAGCGAGGGGCCATGTCCCTCGCAAAAGAACTTTTAATAATTAATAGAGCACCTTGGTCGCTAACTTGCTATACTTAAATATGGTAAACGCATGCAACTGACCGATCCATTTTTTGTTTATAAAAATATCAAATGTATAGGAAACCATACGAAGCTAAGAGGACTAATGTTATTCAACGGAAGTACGGTTCGTATGACTATAAATAAAATACGTTGTAGTTCTCGTGTGAATGTGTAAACGTTTCGTTAATAAAGTAAGTAAAACAAGCTGACAGCATAGACTAGATATAGGTTTACAAAAGATTACAGACACACCGATAACAGACGAACGTAGCATTTATGCTTCATAAAATGAATCTCAAGAGACAACTTCACAAATAAAGCACACATGAAGCTACGAGTTCCGAGAGCCGTTCTCGGCGACGACTGTCACAGAACGCGCGCTCGACCGCCGAGTTCGTCGCGTCGCCTCGTGATATTATATTATTCGACAAAATGAACGCGAAAATCTCCACGTTTACATTCACTTATTAAAATAAAGGTACACATCGTAAGTATGACGGCGATCACTGCGCGGCCGGCGAACGTCCCACGCGGCGCCGGTCGGTCGACTGGATCGCCCGATATATACATATACATACATATAAATTACATACTCTAGGTACCCGGAAAGTACGTCACTGACCGGGGACGCGCGGTCCGAGCCCGGGAATTCGGAAACGATCGGCTACGAAACGCAGCGGGCGACGCACGCGGCAGGCCGGGGCGCTTCACGGCGAGTACGCGTCGCGGGGCAGCGCCGGGCGGCGGGCCAGCGCGCGCGAGCCCGCCGCCGCCAGCGCGCGTCAGGGACCCGCCGGCTCCACCAGCCGCTGCACCATCACCGCCACGAACACCGCCACCAGCAGGAAGCCGGCCGCTATCAGCAGCGCGGCGTTGCGCGGCGTCAGCGAGCGCGTGGAGCGCGGACGGCGGGCGCGCGGGGCCGCGGGCGCCGGCGGCACGGTGAGCCGCGCCGCGCCCGACCACGCGCTGGACAGACCGCCGCGCACGGCGCACACGCGCACCTGGTACTCGCCGCCGTACTCCAGCTCCTCCATCTGGAACTGCGCCTCGCCGCCGGAGTACACCTGTCGAATGAACGAACGGTCAAGATGCATCGCTGATGTATATATTATTACTAAAAGGTGTTTTTAATCGGTGCGTTAGATCTCTGTGAATTATTTACGTTAGTTCAAACACCGCAAACAAAAAAAATGAAAAATATCTTTGATTCTGTTCCATTATTATCAGCCAGTTAAGTTTAAATAACCATGCAATACAAATATTTTGGTACGCTGGAGATCACCGACCTGTTTGAAGATTGCATCCTTGCCGCGCGCGCACTGCAAGACGTACTCGGCGTCGTCGATTTCGTCCCAGGTGAGAAGGGCGGTGCGCGGCGCGGGCAGCTGCACGGAGGGCGCGCGCGGTGCGTGCGGCGGCGCGGCCAGCGTGCGCGCGCTTAGCGGCTCCGACCACGCGCCGCGCCCGCCTCGCTCGTCGCTGGCGCGTATGCGGAACGAGTATGCTGTCGCCTCGCGTAACTTTTTCACCTTGCAAGAACGCGCCGAGCCTCGGTACACGGGTCGGAAATCGCGAGCGTCGGTCGCACGCATTTCGACGCAGTACTGAGCACCTTCTCCCGCCGAATCCCACTCGAGCCGCAGATGGTTATGCGCGGCTTGAGCGCACCGCAGAGGCGGAGGAGCGGGCGGACGGGGCCGCGTGGCCGCGCGCGCCTCCTCCGACCAGTCGCCGATTCCGAGTTCGTTGAGCGCAGCGACGCGGACCCTGTACACGGTGTCCGGCTCGAGGCCCTCGACGAGACGCTCCGGGGTCGGGCCGTCGGTGTCGTAGGCGGCGTCCCCCACCTCTACACGGTAGCCCAGCACGTCGGCGCCGTGGTTGGCCGGCGTCCGCCAGTGCAAGCGCAAGGTTTCCGCGGTGGCCTCGTGGCGCAAGCCGGCGGGCGCGGCGGGTGGCGCGCGCGGCATCAACAGGTCTCGCACGCCGGACCATGCGCCGCGCCCGGCCGAATTTATTGCGCACACCCGGAAAAAGTACGGCGAGAACGGCGTCAGCTTCGCGACGACGCAGGAAACATCGAGACCGCGATAAACCTCCGCGAAAGCCTCATCGACGTTCGTAGCACTCATCTCGAGACTGTAGTTGAGGATCGGCGCTCCGTTGCTTCCCGGCTCGGTCCACTCGAGGCTAGCGGAGCGCGCGGTTTCAATGCGGGCGACAGGAGCATCCGGGGCGTCCGGGGGGGCCGGCGCTGTGGCGAAGCAGAGCGCGGGCGATGGTGGACCTGCTCCGACTTTATTACAAGCGACGACCCACAGCAAGTAGTCCCGACCCGGCAGCAACTCGCGGACGACGCACTCTGTCGCCGAGCCGCAATGCGCGAGACGGACGACGCCGTCAGAGTCGGACAGCTCGACCCTATACTCTGTCAAGGGCACGCCCCCGGTGCAGTCTGGCGCGCGCCATCTCACCGCCAACAACGTAGCTCGGGGCTCGGCGACGGGTTCGGGCGCCGCGCACGCTCCGGGGCACGTGGCCTCCGTGGTTAGAGTCTCCGTCGGAGACCAATCGCTATCGCCGACGACGTTGGCGCAACGAACTCGCGCTCGATACTGGGTACCCGGCAGAAGACGATCGCAGTGCGCCTCTCGTTCAGATCCATGATACGCCGACCGGTAACCGTCGCCATCGTCCAACTCCAAGGTATACGACTCGATGACCGCACCGCCGTCGTCGGCAGGCGGGTCCCAGCGGAGGCGGAACGCGCGCGAGTGTATCTTGCCGCGGGACGTCGGTCGGCTGGGCAATCCGGGCCGCTCGGGGAGCGTGCGGTACGTGACGTCAACGGACCAGGGACCCTGTCCGTCGGAAGTTTCGCAGCGAAGGCGAAATCGGTAATCGGTGGCCCTTCGTAAGTCGTCGCAAACATAAGACTGGTCGGGCCCGCTGTACACGGGCAAGAAGCCGTGGCCGTGGATGACGTCGTCCATTTGCAAAGTAAATTCTTCATCGGCTCGCCGCTCCCAGGCGAGAGCCAGGGAAGTGGCGGTGGCGTCGCGCAAGGCGGGCGGCGCCGGTGCGGGCGGAGGCGAGCCGGCCGTCCACGCTACGGCCTCCTCGCTCCACTCGCCCTGACCGCACTCGTTGACGGCAGCGATGCGGAAGCAGTAGCGGGTCTGCGGACGCAGGTTGTTGACGGTGTGCTGACGCATACGCGGCTTGGTAAGCTCGGAGAAGCCGTCGCCGCAGTCCATCTCGAGGACGTAGTGCGAGACGCGCGCGCCGTTGTCGGCGGCGGCTAGCCAGCGCAGCATCAGCGATGTGCGCGCACGGTGCGCCACGCGCGGCGGCGGGAGGCGCTCGGGCGCGGTGGGCGGCGCGCGGAATGTGGCCGCCTCAC
>DWDX01003302.1:0-13353 GCA_018245675.1 Agara michaeli | reverse complement strand
AGTTGAATTTTTTATTTTTGTTGTGTTTTGTTGTTTTTTTTTTTGTTTGTTTGTTGTAATGTATGTGTAGTCTTTTACGGGACGGTATGGTCGCTCAGCGACAAAGTCTTTTAATAAATTAAAAAAAAATGTAGTAGAGTCGATCGAAGGTCGAAACTTCGAGAACAATTTTAGTTACATTTAATACTCATAGAATAATGAATGTAGAAGAAACGCATCAGATATGTAAGGATATTGATATTTGATACTCTGTGGTTTCTGCCTATCCTTTTATATACTTTTCGTGAGAGTATAGAAATAAAGATAATAATTGAAATGAAGTGACAAGTTATAATTATTGAAACATATATATAGTTACAGAAACGTTTTGTAAAACTACCCTCCTATTTGTAATAGTAATGGAAATATATCAAGCGTTTCGCCCCAATTGATAATAAAAAAAATAGGGCCCATACAATGTTTTGTTCCTATCTGTTATTGTTCCTAAATGTTCACCCTAAATGGAGTAGTAAGCTTTGTTCTTTTACAGTTTTGTGTGCCTCAGCTCCGCGCTCCACTTCTCGGTCAAAACTATCCATTACTGGCAAACCTAATAAGAAACATTTTAATAAAAATGGCCGACAACATTGAGACGTCGCCTTGATTAAGAAAATTTTAATAGTGTTATACGAACAATATTTTACAATTTATTCAAACAATGTTTTGTAATAATGAAATTAAAATAAAATGAAATTTACTTCATTGCTCTGGTTTTAATAACCCGTCTGTTTTCTATAGACGTGTGTGCTACTGTAAATGTTCGGACTGCGGTATATCCTAACATATGTCAGTAACACCTAAGATTGCCAGTGAACTAACTAAAAGTCCGAAACGTTCTTCGATCATCGTAAATTTTTAACTTTAATCAGGTTCACATGGTGGATCTTGGGTTGCATTTAAGGCTACATAGTCTACCACGCCACCTGCGCCATATTAAGTAAATACAAAAACTATAAAAATATAATTTTAATTTATTAAACGAACATAAAACTTGAAATCCTACCAGGTGCGTGCTGGGATTTCAACCCAGAACCCCGGAGTGGAAAAATGAAATGCAAACATTTGTTATATTTAGGGCTACAAAATTTCGGTTGAACGAAAGGGTTAGGAGTAAAGATTTAGGAGTGGTCGTATTTTCTTGTATAGTTAATCTTTTGACTGAATTGTGTAGGTGTATATTATGTACATAATACATATATATGTTTCAACAAAATTATAATAATTATAATTTCATTAAACTGGCGATTAAAAATAGAAAGCTGCTCAAATAAATTAAGCAACTTATCAGATTTAACATGAATATCTAATTAAGTGTTTATGTAAAATATAATATTACCATACTATATACTTCAGGTGAGTTATTAGATTTGTAACATGACTCGACGAACGACGACGTACTAAGCCTTAGGCAACTTGTCTGGTTGCAGGTTTCTAATAATAGTCACTACATACTTGATACGCATAATTTATTACGACATCTAGTGAGATGCTTCGTCATTAATGTCAGTCACATCACTCCGCTGACACGTAAGGTCTAAATTCGCATAACACACGCAAACTATAAAGCGCAACGCACAGTAACACACTCGTATGGGCTCGGCTCGCGAAAATAAGCGATTGTCATCTTTATTGTACTGTTGTAGTGGAACATAAATATTTATACGCTACACTTTTGCTCGGTCGACACAATTTCATACGGGGAAGAGTAATACGGCAGGGAGCAATGCAGAAATTGCGAAGTCAACCGAAACAACGGTATGCAATAAGCACACAATTTGAATAACAATAAGATACCGCTGCGCCGCTCACATTGGAAATAAAACTTGTATTAAACATTTTTCTGGACTTAATATTTCAAAGTAGCGCGTTAAAGCGTAGCTGTTGCTTGTAGCTGTGGCGCGGTTACGGATTGCAAGCGATCCGCAAAGTTGAGTGACACTGGACGTCGTCACATTAGGTCGAGTAATCGCTAGTTGCTAATTTTCACGACAGTTTCCGGGTTTTGAAATGCACGTCAAGCAATACGACGTTATCATTAAACTTCGACTATCACACTACACTATACAAGTTTCCGCACCAAGCTACGGATAGTAGTAACTTTTGATTACTGTCCGTAACTCTGTTTGTATGCATCGACTATAGTTATTATGTAGCGTATAAAACAAATTGAAAATTTAAAGAATTTTTGCGTTGCACACAACCAACGACGTCCCAAATCTCTCAACCTTCAAGCGGAACATTGCATTGAAACAAGAAATCACATTATCATCCCTGTTGACATTTCATAATATAAACTTTGACATCCTCCGTCCAAAGTTGAACAATATAATCTGGAAGTGAGCGGGGAGAGTCGTAATTTGATAAATTGAAAACGAACGAAACATAACAAACGATTGTTTCGCTTTGTCAATCAATAAAACTCAATTATGTTTAATGGAGTTAATGTTTGGCCGTCATTTAGTTAATACCATTCTTGATCAACTTGTATATTCGAACTTGATTCATTCTACACTTCTAACAACATTCATTATGAGAAGTGCGTATACACGGAGTATTAGTATGAGATATGTCCTATATGATTGTCTATGAATATTTTATCGTTATGTAAATTCAAAACATTTCACATAATTATTACATCAATCTATATTATGACTTTTATTTTGTACAAATGTATAGTCGAATTGAGATTAACTTAATTTTAATTTTAATATTAAAATCAACGTTAAACCGCAAATTTAGTTCCCTATATCTGGTGCACAGACGCAACTCGCTACGACTCCACGTCCCAGCTGGCTGTTTGACACTTTACAACCTTTTTGACAAGTTTTAATCAGAAAACGCGCGCATTTTCCAATATCGATAAAAAACCTTTGTAGTTACCTACCGATGCACGGCAAATGGAGCACCGCTTTCATACATAATACCGCGCACCTTGGAACGTGATCGAAAGTGGACCACGCGTGTTAGAAAAAAAAAAAAAGTCTTTATTGCATAACCCCATCACTTCACCCCAGTGAACGATATTTATCAGTATTCTTGTCTTCGCGACATACCAGACCCGCACAAGTAAGTCGCAACTCAATACACTTCAACGTGAACGCAAAACTCGAAATACGTACACAGTTACAAGTCATTTCTTACGCGGGAAACCTAAACAATCCACATTCTTGTAGCGGTTGATTTAAAAATAATAACCTATTATTTTTCCAGGGATTTTATATATACGTGAATAGCGGCCAAGGAAATATATTATGTATTAAATTTTTATATTGTTTATATGTACATAAATATTTGTATAATACATAACAGAGGAAGGTTGCTGACTGATTTACTAGAGTATACAGCCGTTCCCTAAACCTGCTTAATAACTAAGAGGCTTTTTTGAAACTATATGAATGAATATGTTCATCACATACAACATGAGTAAAGTCGACTGTGACGTCTTGACCGCGTCGTTACACCGGTTAGAAAGGGTTAACAGAATAGATATACATATACTCGTATGTATATGAAGCATGAAGTACGTGTAAAGAGAGTGATAAATGTAGAAGAAAAAAATATCAAGTTTGTAAGGATGCAGATATATTTATTTACAGATATATTTGTATGATTAGAACGCAAAAATCAGCAAACCGAAGCCGTGATCGTAAGCTGAATGAAAAGGAAAAGGAGACCAGTTCTTAAAAGTATTCAATAAACGAACGATTAAAATCCGTGTTCTAAACTCGAGTATTGTTCTATAACAAACGATGCCCGGTGCAAACGTGTTCCCCGAGCTTCCGACTGTTCCTCCGCCAAGTCTTAATTGTAAACAGTGCACACAATAGCGAACCCTGGCCCGCTTTTCATTATGCACACGTAACAATAAGCACGTGCATGTACTCCTCCAAAATATTTCGTACACCTGCAGCCCTTTTCGCGACCCGCTACTAGTCACGCAGCAAACCTTACATATATAGGAATATATACAGAGTAAAGGCAAAATTTAACTGCTTTTAAAGCCTCTCAATAGGTTTAATGATTGATACTTAATAATAGCAATGGTCAGCCTCCTGATAGCGGCTATCCATACTTCCTCTGGAAATCCATTAGTTAGTTTAGGGTTTGAACGAACCTAGGAACAGCAGTGCAATGCATCAGTCCAATCGAGATTTAATGAATATTCACTACTTTGCTCTTACCGTGATAGCCCTGAAACTCGTATTGAAAGAGTATCAACCTCCTAAAATCCATATACACGGTTACTTCTAAAGATCTCTTACAGACGTCAGACGAACAGTATTACAATCTCCGACTTCGCAACATCAACATCGAGTTTCGTGATTCCCAAAACAACAAGAACGTTTCAATGCGGCAAATTTGACACGAAATTGGCAGAAGTCGCCCGGACAGTAAGCGACGACTTTCTTAATTCACTCCCCAGATATTTATCTTTCCTTTCGTCAGAGTTCCCTTTTTCCTCAACGCCGCTATAAAGTAACGCTAGTTGCCAGCCCTCGGTGACGCGGAAGAATCTGCAAAAATATACGTCAACTGGCATTTGTTTACGCTTCTCGAATAGAATACAAAAACACAAAAAATTATGAAAATGAAAACGTGTCCTTACAACATTTTCATATATCTTTCATTGATTAAGCAATGGGTAAAATTTAATTGTATTTTAATATCGTTCAAATTTTCGTGTAGGTACGTCAAAAAAAAATGCATGTTAATAAAATTGTGGATGTGGAAACAACACGTAGCAACACAAATTTACAAATGCAAATCATTATACATTCTTTGTTACAACATATTCCACATTCTAACTACACCTTTAACCATATAAAACAACCAATTTCATACTACATTACAATCGAATGCGTAGCGACCACGTAGTTTGGCGTAACAATACGGAATATTCATTAATTTTTCCGCACGACTCGTGAATTTTCGTCGCAATCAAAGGCCGGATATGCAATTCTTCCGGCAATTCATAACGCGAATAACAATTCCGCACGAACTAAAGTACCCGCCATACCATTAGCGAATTAACGGTGCGCCGTCAATGTGACATACGCGGCGCGTACAAATAACGCTTTATGAGGCGATGAACTTATTTTGAAACAAGCTGAATTATTTTTTTATCTGTATACTTTTTTATGTTAAGAGTTACGAGCAGCCAGTCACAAGAGGCTGTTGCCGCTTATGACATATGCAACCGAACCCTACTTGGACTATAGAAATGGAACTCATTCATCTAGTCATTCATTCATCCATTCATCTATTCATTCAATCTTTAATTTAGTCATTCATTCATTAATTAAGCTGTTTGTTATTTAGTACAGTTCGATTCCCACTGAGGACAAACATTTTTATGGATTGTTGCGCAACGTGATGATTTCTGCCAGTCACTTCTCTGTAAGCCGTGAAGAAGAACTTCGATGCGATAAAAGGACTTAAAGAAATAACTTAAGCACTAGGCTTATATGCAGCAGTTCTAGTTTACCAAAAGTCATCGAACAAGTGACATATGATTCCATAAATCTGATGTAATGACAATAATAACGTAGTTTGCGCGGCCCTATGCTTCATCGGCTTTTGCACGCAGTTAAGTTGTCAGATAAATCTCTATTAGCTGCCTGACGCACGGCGTGTTATGATCTGAATTCATTCTATCCAATTTCAATTCGGGGAAAACAACATTTTTATAGCAGAATAATTCAATTCAGTAGTAGCACCAAGCTGTTTTTCAGACAGAGCAGTGACAGCCCATCAGTTTTAACTTCTTCCACTTCGGAGTTCTGGATACAAATCTTCGCGCGCACCTCTGACTATACAAAATTACGTCCCTTTTATAACTTCACATTTAAGCATCACTCGTTATAACCGTGAAGGAAAACGTAGGTAGGGAACCTGCACAGCTTAGAGTATGATATAAAATACAAAGTTTTCCGTGGTGTATGAAGTCTGCCAATCCGCCGAGCTTCTCACTATAAGAGAAGATCCAGGTCCAGCAATGGGACGACGACGCTCCACGACGTCGCAGCGCGAATTGGATGAAAAAATTGAGGAAGAAAATGATATGAAGGCACTTAAAATTATAAAATACACATAAAATTATAAAATGCAAAGGTAACAAATCAAAGCAAATAATTTAGAACATCGCAAATCCAAAATTTTATTTTATTGCTGTTGTGTCCTAAAAAATACATTTAAAAAGGGTCGACAATCAACAGTAGATTTTCTTTTACGAGCGACACGACCACGATGAGATAACGTTACTTTTTGCATAAGAATTCGAAGGGTTCAATTTAACGCGCGTCATCAAAAACACATCGGGCGGTGTATGGACCATCTTCCTCTTCAGCGCGTGACCGTGGCGGCCATAACATGTCTCGGAGGCTATAATATGTTACAACGTGTTAGTTACAATATCAGAGTACCCGGAGTGATCGCATATTAGTGTTTACTTTTTTATGCGAATAACCCGGTATCCATATACCTACTGCCGTTATTTTGTAAGTGATTTGTCGGAGTCAATGTAGTTCTGACTCGACCCTGAGATCGTCGGCCTCACAAAACCACGGATACTTAAACCTCCCATCACAACATTGAAACTCCTTATGAGTTGTGTTCGTTTAACTCAAGAATCAACCGGCATTTACTCGTGCCGTCCGACCAAACGCCCTTGAAAATATTGTATTCACATTATTACGAGAATAATACAGTCCCCGTAGGTAACGTGGCGTGGGGAATGGTAAAATAACAGCTCGTTCACTAAAATTATGGTGATTCCTTTAGCAATAAAGTGAACCAAAAAGGCTCACTTTAACGCACGTCATCAAAAAGGCATCATAACGTACCATCTGTTCCCGCGAGCACGTGACTGTGCTGCCTTGGACGTAACAATTCAATTTGTCCTACCTACACTATCCTATTGTAGACAGTGTACGCTCGTAAATTCACTTTAAGGGGTTACTTTCTGGACAGATTACGAATAAAAATGCTTTCCGTTTCATCCATTTCACACTGCGCGCTTGCACGGTTTCTTTACGCTGTTTGTTTGCAAACGTTATTTGATTCCAGAAAAAATAAAGTATACTGATTGATTTTGTTTCTTTTTTGAGATCGATTACATAATTAACGGCAAATTGAAAAATTTAATTGTGAAATATACACACACATGCCGCTTAATTGTTTTTTCTTTGTACAATGAAATTTATTTCATCCATTAAAACAAAAACATTTATTTGCATAGCCAATCAAACCTCCGTCCGAGTCTTAAATTCCAATTAACTTCTCAAAAATTGTTTTGCTGCTTATAAATACGAGATTAACGGCTGACAAGAAAGAAATAGATTAAACTTCGGCAGAAGTTGGAGAAAAATTATTGGGTGTACATTTTCACACGCAAATTCGACGAAGAATTTCTCGGCGATAGGAAGCTTGAGGCACGCATTGTTACGTCCGTTTTTTTTTTATTAAATTGGAATTTAGAGAATACCTTTTTTAGATAGACGTCTTATTCTTTATCCTCGCTCGTTTCTTTCGAGGGATTCCGGGATGAATTTGGCGACAAATTCTCTAAAAGAACTTAAGGATAACGCTGAACTCCCCGACTTAGCATGACCTATTTAAATGGTACTCAAAACTACATTTCATATTTATGTCATCGTCTCCTATTTGTTAGATTTGTTTTTGATCATGTGTAGAGAAACGAACAGGCAGGGGTCATAAATGACCGCCGGCGCCTGGACATCTGCAACCGACTTTTAATTGTACAGTAAAGATGGGCGTACTAGTGACGGTGAAAGTAAAAGTTATAACCTAAATCGTCTTCAAGTTACAAACACAGCTTCAAAGTCGTCAAGCCATTTTAGTCTAATTAGTTGTTATCGCAATAACTTCTCATACTCTAGGGAAGTTATCCCTTTAGGCTTAACGCTGTTACCAATTGAGGAAATAACAAACTCTTCTAATTATCTTTCAACTGGCGGGGGTAGTGAAACTAATGCTTCTATGTTATAAGCGTGAATTGTAGGATTGTATAATATTAATAATAATAATAATAACTGGAGATAATCTCACGCCCTCTCTGATTCTAAATTAGGCAATTGAATGCCTGTGTTATGGTAACCGAACAGCTGATAAACATACATACACACAGAACAAGCAAATGTGGTCATCACACAAATTTTCGTTTCGGATGAGAATCGAACCCACGACATCCGGCTTTGCACTCACGGTGTCTAACCACTCGACAACGAGGGCTATCAATTGTGCCGCCTGTTGGATTCAGCGGCCATTCGTCCACGTCGACATGTCGGGTCCGCGGCGTCGTATCGCGACAGAATTAATTAAAGTAGATCGCGAAGTTTGCATTCGGTTCAGGTCACAACTGAATCCTTCTGATCTCGGCGCGTCTTATTGGAGCGCACAATTTGATTATACGAACGTAATTGGAAACATCCGGTTACCGAAACCCCAATCTGTCCGCCTTCCGTTCGCTGTTGACAGTTCTTAATTAATAAAATTATTAATTGATATTAGGGCGTTTCGGGGAACTCTGGCTGCGTTCAAATTTAATAGCGATCCGGTTACTGAAGATAATCTCGACTGCGGCACCGGCAGCGGGATCCACTTTAGTGCATCGCGTTATTGCCTTATTCAAAGTGGTAATAATGATATTATCGAATTAGGCTGCGTCTGTTTTAAGTTATAAAAGATAGATCATTTTATAACTTAAACATTTTTTTAAATATAAAAGGTTATCCCTCACACTAAGATTCCCTGTTTTGTGGGAACACACATTTTTCTTTAATAACTGGGGACAATATTTACGCTTATTACACATGTATTTTGTCCTATCGGAAATCGAACCCACAGCCTTTTTCATAACACAACGTCTTTACTCTCTATGCAAGTACATATTTATAGGGAAATATTTAGGATGTAAATTATGTATGTTTACCAGTCTACCGATTACCTTAATGCGAAGCTGTACCTTATCCACCTTAATACTTTAAGTTCAGGTAATATGTGCGTTTATAATATATTGATTAGGGGTCCCAAATACACACTTACCCCTGGATCCTCCGATGAATCTCCGGTTAAGGCAACTCGCAATTCATTCGGCATGCCGCTGATAACAATGATAAACAACGTACGAGTAAACACAAATAAAGGATAGATGGCTAACATGAATACAAACCACCTTGCCAGTTACAAAAGTACCGCGCGTTCTTAGCACCGCGATTCAAACATTGATTTTACTGCGCCGTCTAGTTGTTCGTGTTGAAACTAAAATAATGTAAACAAACACTACTAAGAAAAATACAGTAAACTAATATAGAACAAAGAGATGTATAATAATAATAATAATAATAATAACAACTTTATAAGTATTAACTCTGTGGTAACTTATAAATCGTTTAAAGTATTATCTGTGGCGTTTAAAAGTTGCGTTGGTAAACATCGGTGTTAGGATTTACTGGTGTCTTTTATCATAGAGCCTCCATCGCTCTCAGCCAAGGATCGGCCGCAAAACCTAAACATTGTTAGAAAACCGGTTAGGGGTTGCATTCTTTAGGGTGCCCACAAAGCTGGAATGTTTACGTCTATATATCTTTGTAATGAGACTCTTATGAAAACTGTACTCTACATTGCGTAGACTGCCCGTCCGAATTTTTTCAAAATGCAAGGGAACTTTGTACACATTACCCTTAAGCATGCTGACGAGAAATTTTACCAAATGTGTTAAAAAGGGTGAGAGAGAGAGAGATAATTGTACTTCTTTTCATTTCATTAGATAAATGTAGATGACCTTTACAACTTTTATTTAGTACCGACAGTAGAAAACCTGTAGGCATCAGTCACAAGTCAGTCCGCACAGCTTATAAGGTTTCGGTTGGTAATTTTCATTAAATTAAATTAATAATCGTAAATTAAAATTATCGTTCTTCCATAATTAAGCAAATTTTAATATTAATATATTAAATTAATTTAAGCAACGCCATCTATATTACCGTAAACAAACAATAGTTCCGCTCTTTGCGGTAGCATGTTGCTTCTGTGTAAGAGTTAAATCGTTTGTTGAAAGGGCTTATTCGATAAAGGGTCCTCGTCCGCCACTCGCCCTCAATACCTGGACAGTGAGGGGCTAAGGGCCGACCCTCGTCAATTTAAGAGTTTGTACCTTATTCTCAACTACAGATGTATTTGATTTATATCTTTCTTTCTGTTATGCACACAGCTATAATATGCCGAGCACACATACAGACATACATACATACATACAGATGTTTATAAATCAGTGACTTGTGACTATAAGTATATTATCATCTACAAGGAGCAAAATAATTTCCCAGACAGTTATTACAATTAGAACCCTAAGCATAACTCTGCACGCATCCCATTAATACTTTGATAACCTGATTTCGATTATTTTGAAAATTTAATAGAACAATGCCAATCCAAAATGTAATATAGAATAGAATACGCGCCTAACCGCGTCAAATTTTGGGTTTTTAATAAAAATCTAACTAATTCTTATTAACACCTATTAACTGAATTCACACTAACAGTCTCATCCCTACAATCCCATTAGAGGTCGGTTGCAGATGTCCATGGGCGGGAGTGGTCACTGGTGACTGCTGCCAGCTCGTTCGCTACTCTCATACAATAAAAAAAAAAAAAAACTAGCTGTGCCCGCGACTTCGTCCGCGTTTGAATTTAAGTGAAATCTAAGAAGATGTATACAAACTTTCATCCCCTATTTTATCCGTTTAGGGGTGTAATTTATCAAAATCCTTTCTTAGGGGATGCCTATGTCATAGTAACTTTATGCGTGCAAAGTCTCAGCCCGATCGGTTAAAAAATTGACAAAGTTTTATACAAACTTCACCCTCCCATTTTACCCCCTTAGGGGTTGAATTTCATATAATCCCGTCTTAGTGAGCACTTACGTCCTTAAAAGAAGCCGCATGCAAAATTTGAAACTCCTAGCAGTTGTAGTTTCTGAGATTTCGTGATGAGTGAGTGACCTTTCGCTTTTATATATATAGACTTTCATCTCCAAACACTTGCCGTCCGTGCCTTTTTAATTCATAATGTTTTTAGCAAGTTGTAGCTTCTTTTTTCTGCTGTCTCCACTCATCCTTGTTTGTTACTCAGCATTTTTTTTGTCTAGAAACGAGGTGTCTCCGTTGCGGATCGCCATTTCGATGTTATATGTAATTCACTATCCTGTCGTGGACGTGACCCGTTCAAAACAACATCCTCGGTCACGTAGACAGTACCCTCTGGGGACAGTTCGCGCTTTATCGAGCTATGTCTAGATTTATTATGGCGAGCAGAGCTGAGCGCTTTGTACTTCGTACTTACGCACATATGATGGTACGTTCTCTCTCAAAAGGCCTCGGAATCAAGAGCCGTTAAACAAAGTACTATGTGACAATTGGGAGGAGAGGTCTTGGCGCATACTGCGAGTGATCCAGTGACTAAACTACAGTACTCAATTGGCGATCCGCAATATAGACATCTTAATTATAGGAAAATTAATCAACTAAACGAAACAACAGTGATGATTGGAGAAAAGGGAGAAAATCAAAAACAACTTTAATCGTAGCTACAAATTGCCAAAAAGAATTTAAATTGACGCACGGACGGTCAGACTGTGGAGCCATAAATGTAGATATAAAAAAAAAACTACGAGTGATAAAATTAATTTAAAAAAATGGGTCACGTGGTTTGTGTACGTTCCCTAACGTTGCCCAATATGTCGACGCTTAAGCAGTTCTTAGTTACATGTCACAGTGTGATATAGAATATTAATATTGTAATTACACTCAAGGAAATATGTCTCATTTGTGTGAATGTTATTTGACATTTAGTGCTTGTGCATACAAGTGGCGGACGCGTAAGCGGCGGCGGGAGCGGTATCTTGAACTTTTTTCGACCCTTTTCTCATAATAAGAGTGTTTTAGACCTCCTAGGCATTTTAGGCGTATCTCGTCAAATGCGTGTTTCCGACTGCAGAGTCTCTATGCACAGATGTGACGATTATAATGTAGGAGGAATTAAAAATTTAACGATTATCATTGAAGTCTATTTTATTATTGCCAACGATGAGTTACATAATGAACCCTATTTTTAATTTCACGAATAATGAAATAATATATTTTTAAATTTACAATTTTACGTAACATGCAAAATTTACAGTTCTATAGATTGGAATGTTTTTATTATAATGGTTGTAATTTATATCTAATTTCCTCTTTATAATAGTAATTTCCTCTTTATATAGTAATTTTATTTACTTTTCATTTGATGATGGTAGAGACAGCGCATTATATTAACTAATTATGTAACTCTGATTTATAAATAAATCAATGATTGATTGATTACAAGTACTTAAAATTTTTGGGTTCGACAACTTCAAAATTAAATATGCAAGCCAAGCTAAGCCAAGCCAAGCGCGGACGCCTTTCCCGAGTTCGTCCGCTAAGTTACAATGCCTGAGATTCTTACGTGACCGCGGATATAACTTAGTTTGCTCGACAATTCGTTACCGCTTCCGCCACCGCGCCCGTTACTCAACATGAACACATGTTTATTAATTTCTGAAAACGAAATGAAAGAAACATTTATTGTGACTATCATCTGCCTGCTCGATTCTGAGTAAAGCATGAGGCAGACTTAATAAAAAAACAATTGTAAAATTAAATTAAATTGCAATAAAAAAGTAAGCAAATATTTAAGGCGAATAAAAGAAGCATTTTATGAAATACTGTTTCGATAAACACTGTCAGTTGCGAAAACGAAGTTATTAAAGCCAGAAATAAGCGGAAGACAAGGTTGTGAGGGAAAAAAAAACATTTGAACAAACATCAGGTAATTACCTTCTGAAACAATGGCGGATACACTTTGACAAATGGTGGGGAATTAGAACAATTTGTTCCGACCCTTCGCGTAGTTACGATGACGCGAAATATATTTATCTTAATTGACTGGTGTAATGTTATTTAGTTTTGTTTAAGCCATGTGTATTAAACAGACATTTTGACTTAAATGTGCAATGTGCGACACCAAACTGAGGATTTTGCGATCATTTTATTATCAAAATTGTGTTAATTGTAGTACGTATAGATTATAAGTAACTTTATAGTTAACTAGCTTTTGCCAGCCACTTCGTCCGCATGGAATAGTGACTTTGGGTAGCATTTTAATTGCCTAGAACACTTTTATTGCAAATAGTACCGATACAAACTGCTCCACGCGGACGAAGTCGCGGGCAAAAGCTAGTAATCAATATAGCCTATATTGATCAGTGATAAT
>DWDX01003301.1:0-13357 GCA_018245675.1 Agara michaeli | reverse complement strand
CGTAATAAATCAGAGGTGCGTGCCAGGATCGAACCCAGACCCCCCGGAGTGGAAGGCTGAATTCAAAACACTAGGCTATCACTGCTTACACATTAAATCATTCCATTTAATATTATACGTATTAATCTCACCAGCGATAGTTATGCGGTATTCAATATCAATTTCCCCTTCGGATGTTTTCGATAGGTACTGGCTTGTACCTCATTGTCAAAAAAAATTATGTGTTTTTTAATATTAAAATATCGTTAGGAAACATAATGCACAAATTAGCACCATTGGCCAACGTAGTGAGATATTACCTTAAACCTTATTATGAAAAGAAACTCCAACAGTGGAACAATAAAAGAGTTGAAAAAATTTATTTAGGTAACTACTCACTACCTGTAACTAATATTATAAAGAGGAAAACTTTGTTTGTATGTTTGTTTGTAATGAATTAGCTCAAAAACGACTGGACCGATTTTAAAAATTCTCTCACCATTCGAAAGCTACATTATCCACGAAGTAACATAGGCTTTATTTTATTTTGGATTTTTACGAATCTCTACCTCCAAGGGGAATTGCGGCGACGGGGGCGGGACGAAGGCGCGGGCAAAAGCCAGTCAATTATAAAATTCAATTGCCCGATTATTTTGATTGCGACGTTTCTATAAAAATCGAAAATTGTTAATTACTGCAACATAATTATCTACGTATACATGTTGCATACCACGAAACTGAAAACTGAGCCGCACCAAACTGTCGACATCAAAACTTAACTCGTAATTACATTATTATCATATTAATTGTAATTTAAACAAATATCCGATAACTTTAATGCGTTCGGTGTTTCAATTAATCGTATATGAAGTTACATTCGTGCTAGTGGGACTACTTGTCTATTATACGGATTATTATCTATGCCCTGAATGTTACCTTTCGTTGTAACATTATTAAATATAAATGAGTGGTATAATTTTAGTGTATATACGCTCTTCAGTGAATTGAGTGTATCATTATAAAATGGAGGACTGTCATTACCAAGCTGTCAGCACGATCGATCGAAATGATGGCCAAGATAACAGTGGCTCCACGCCGTGGAAATATTTCTTTAGACAGGTGAGCCTCTTTATAACAACAACAACAACATACCGTCACGCCAGGTCCCTAACGGGATAGGCAGAAAGCACCGAGTGCCAAATATCTCTGTCCTTGCAAACCTTTTTATTTTCTGGTAGTTCTTCATCATCAGCCGTCATTGGTCCACTGCTGAACGTAGACCACTCCCAAGACGCAGCTTTGGCTCTATATTCAGCTCAACACATCAAATTTCTTCACCCTGCTTGCCACAAACGATCACGCCATCTAGTGTATTGTGGTCAAGAAGTTTTTTTTTTTAAATAATGATTCCTCACACTAGGATTCCCTGTATTGTAGAGTAACAAATTTTTCTTTGAAAATTTCATCTGATTCCAAATTAGGCAATTGAATGCCTGTGTTATGGTAACCGGACACCTGATAATCACACCTATTTACATACAATTTAATACTTATCTAGATATTTTTACTACGCCCAGAAGAAACAAACAAATGTGCTCATCACACAAATTTTTATCATGGGTGGGAAGCGAACCCACGAGCTCCAGTTTTGCAGTCAAGGCTCTAACCACTCGACCAGGAGGCCAGTCAATGATGATCTATCACAAATACGCTTAAATAGTCACCAAAGTTGTGTAAAACGCGCATAATAAAAGTTTGTCTCCAGGTGATCTTAAGTAGTGCAATATGGACGCTGTACTTCACAGCCGGCCTTTGCGTGGGGATGCCTACAGTCTTGGTACCCCAGCTGAAGAGAGAAATGAACGCCACTGACATTGACGACGAGATGGTGTCTTGGCTGTGTAAGTTTATGCGTCCTCATCATTTTTCTAAAGCCGAAGGACATGCCAACACATTGCGCACCTGATGATAAGTGGTTACCGTCGCCTCTAGACACTGGCAACACCAGAGGACGAAGCCGATTGTTGTCTGCCTTAAAATCACACGACTAACAGAATATAATGAAGAACTCTAGCGTATATAAGTTTATACCCGACGTTTCGCTTAACCGTTACAACAGGCGATATTCGATCTTAATTAACAAAAAAATAAAAACCGACTTCAAATGGAAAATTATTCTAAAAGAAATTAATTTGCACTAAAAAGTAAACTTGAACACTTTTATGGTTTTCTCATAGATGCTATGGTCAGATCTTGACCAAAATAAAATGGGACCGAACGGGAAGCACCACCTTGCGATAAAAAAAAAATGTTTCGAAATCGGTCCACGCAGTCCAGAGTCATGAGGTAACAAACATAAAAAAAAATGAAATACAGACGAATTGAGAACCTCCTCCTTTTTTTGAAGTCGGTTAAAAATGACCTTAACTTAGTAAAGTCAGCTGTAATTGCCTGTTACTTTGGAAAACCAAAATTGTACTTCAGATCGTCGAAATAGGAAACTGAAGTTACTCCACTAGGATATCACTGCACGGTTTCAATTTTATTTCAATTTTTTCAATTTTTCATTGTTTTCTCAATTTTTAATTGTTTCAATTTTATTTCAATTAAAAAGGAAAGGTTTGTTATAAAAAGAAATCACAGTTTACAGGCCAATTATCGAAAGTGTTGTAAGTGCTCGAGGACATTCATTGCTACCTATCGCATAGCCGTTCCCTGTCTTATTTGCACGTACGTTTTTCGTGTGCAGTTGTTACCTACTTAATATATTCATGAATAAATTGCAATGCAAATGTAAGATATGCACCTGCTTCAAAACGTGTAATTAGTTCCGTACCCCGTTTTATTGTCGCTACACAAATATTTATCACAGAACAAAGTGAGAAGTTCAAAGCATCGGAAACAAATTTCTCAATGGCCTCATAATTTCTTCCAGATTCCTGTTACGGTGTGGCCACTGTACCATGGGTGCTTTTTGTTCCGTCATTCTCCAAGTGCGTTGGAAGAAAGGTGCCCTACATCATATCCTGCGCGAGCATGTTGGCTTCATTCACAATACTCTACTTCAGTAACGAACCGTATCTGATTTTAATATCAGAAGCGGTTCAGGGATTCGCTCATGCCAGTAACATTACCATCACGGTCCTTATAGTTTCAGAGTACTCAGATCCCAAGTATCGAGGGGTCTTCCTTACTATCAAGTCCGCTAGCTTCTTCTGGGGTATCTGGGCAGCGAACGCTATTGGGACCTTCTTTCATTGGCGGTATATAGCCGTTGCTGGCGTATTATGTTCTCTGTTCACTTTCATTGGAGCACCCTATCCAGATTCGCCTCACTGGTTGGCGAGTAAAGGGAAATACGATCAGAGTAAGTACGCATTCAGATGGCTGCACGGTTCGAGCGATAAATCCGAGAAAGAATTGAAGGATATCATCGATTCTCAGATAAATCATCGGAAGCATATCGACGAGAGCGGTAAAGTGAGCAGACAACCGGAAAATTTAAAACGTACATTGACGGATAGACAATTCTACCTGCCTCTAGGACTATCGGTTTTGACAAACTTGCAATATATTTTCTCTGGCAAAATCATTTGCAGTACTTACGCTATTGATATCGTTAAGAGAATGACAGGCAGCGAAGCGGCCGCGTATACGGGAATGTTGATATTGGACGGTATCACTGTCATAGGTATGTACATCGGATCTTTCATGTCCAGAGTTCTGAAACGAAGGACCCTTTACATGTCCTCCTCGTTCACCGGGATAACGTTTCTGTTTGTACTCGCTTTGTACTTATACTTGGTAAAACTGGATATAATCGGTGAGAATAATGCAATATCTGTTTTGTTACTAACAATATATTCCGTATCGATAAGTTGCGGCCCAATGATCATGTCGATGACGATTGCAGGTGAACTAATACCAATGAAATATCAAGCGTTATGCTATTCGATACTTGCGACAATATTTTCCGTAACGTTTTTCTTGTCTGTCAAATTTGCACCATTGATATTTATTGTATTAGAAATGCACGGTACATTCTTTGTTTTAGGTGTAACTGCTGGGGTGTGTACCGTTATTCTATATCTATACCTACCCGAAACTAAGGATAAAACACTGTTAGAGATAGAGAAATATTTCATAGGTCGCAAAAGCTTTGTCGATGAGCAGAGTTGAATTTGTAATAAATATACATAGGAAAACTAACCAAACGTCCAGGACTAAGGTCACCTGTACTTGAAAACGAGCATGACTTGTGTATATATTTGTATGTAATTGTGAAAATTTTTATATTCAGATAGTCTTTTAATATTAAAATTTATCTAGGTATCACCTCCGTGATAATCCGCTTTGACATGAAAATGAATGAAACCGTTGGTATTTAATCAATGTATACAATGTTAGCTAATCAAAAACAGATGGCACTGCTTCACAATGTAAGCTGTTCAAAAACTGATATCTAATTTGATTTAGAAAGCCAATATCATTAAATAACTTAACCTTCTCTTATGCGAAACTTCACCCAGAGGTATCGTGAGCCGTTGAATTCAAATTTAAATTGTTTTATTCATCATAAGGTACATACATACACTTGATGCCAAGCCACAAGCCATGCCACAAGCCATGCCTTGCCATGCTATGCCATGCCATGCCATGCCACTTGTTGCCAAGGAAATAACGATTATGCTTATAAAAATGGCTCGGTAGAAATAATAATATAATCATATTTCCAACCGTATGTTTCCCAAATAAATAAATATTATAACCTTTAAATAATTTTTTACCGTTATTGATCGATTTCTTTTTGTAATTGTTTTAATACGTAACTTACAATGTTGACAACGTATCTACAATGTTTTTGTTCGAATATTTTAAGAAAAAGAAATTTGTAAAACACATAAAACATGTATTTTTTAATTTTCGACAGTGTACATACATCGTTCTTACAATACAAACGTGCCAAAGAAATTATTTCATATGTTTCGCCGAGAACACCCTCACGCCATCTTGTGTCGAAGCGCGTGCATATTTAGTTAATAATGCGTTCACATTCAATTTTTCTGTAGCATACAACCTGAAACGGAACAAAAATATTCCTATAACGCTACCATAAAACACGTTTTATTTTTTACCACTGGCCGGTTAGGATATTTAAATTTTAAAAATTTAAAATTTTTCAAAACAAGTGAGGACATTCACAGTTCGCCAGTACTGAAATAATACAAAATACTGCTGTTTGGCGTACATATGAAATTGAACTTTATGAACTTATTAAATTGTATGTATATAGCAAGCATTATCATACTGAATTCCGATAAATTGGCCTGCAATCAAAAAAAAATAGGAATTACGTTTGTAGAACATTTATACGTTGTTACTTTATTTTATATACTATATTTTAATAACATTATATAAAGTTATCTATGCTCCTCCTCGCATATAAGTACACAATAAAGTCTGTTTGAAAAGAAAAAAAAACAAAACATAATATGTACAAAACTGGTATGAGTTATCTAAAAAGAAGAAAGCTTACTCTATATATGGCGATATTTCATCCACAGTCCACTTAGCCTTCGTCTGAAACAGAACCTTAAACCTGTCGTTGATGTCCTCTGGCAGATCGCTCTCAACGAAACCCCAAATTACTTGCGGGGTTGTCGTCTTATCTGTAATCGCTATGCCAGTTAGTAACGATTCCTGGAAAAAATTTTTTTGTTTATTTACATTCTGAATGTATACGTATATACACACTGATATATACATCTTTTTTATTGAGCCATAACGAGTTCAAATTATTATATAAATTGTATACAGATCTAAGATAAATGTGTACTAGATATTACTTTATGTTGACAGTGTATTTTTTATATTACTTTTGTTGACAGTGTATTTTTGTATATTACTTTATGTTGACAGTGTATTTTCTTATATTACCTTATGTTAACAGTGTATTTTTTATTATACTTTATGTTGACAGTGTATTTTTATAGTGCATATTTCAAACGCTCCTCAGTAAAAAGACACAACTGATTTAAATAAACACTCACGTTTGTTATCATTCCTTCCGGCACGGAGTCTTTCCATGCCTGTAGGAATTCAAGTAGATTAAATTTTCCCGCGCTTTTCAACAACACCCTTGCCAAAAATTGACACACTTTATCGTGCTTATATTGATAGTATCGTGTTCCATCCACCACATCCGACTCGGTAGTATAAAATTTAAACATAGCTTCTAATATTGGCAACGGCACCAAATCTTTAAGGCTGTCTAGTGTAATTTCTTTAGATATTCTGTTCAAAGGCCAGGAGTTCTCGTCAATCAAATCGACCATATAAGAGAGAACGCGGAATTCATAATCGAAATCTAACAAACGATAGTAGCCATCTATATTTATGGCCTGTATTTTTTCTAACTCAGCATCTAGCTCGGTTCTCGACGCTTGAACCAGATCGAACAGGGCCTCGTAATCTAATAATTTGGTTTTATCTATGTCATATTCCAATTCTTGACCCTGATATTTGGTAGCTTCCAGAAGTTTCCTCAGTTTCGTTAGACGAGGTTTACAGGGCTTCAGTTCGTAATAAGTAAAAAAAGTGTTCAATATATCTTTACACTCAATATTCCTGGGCGGTTTGGCGCCCTCATCGGAATCCGTCGATTTATTTAAGCTAGTATTAGATCTTTCGAACGATGAATCCGAATCACCTTCCATTGAATTATCATTTATTGTTTCGTCTAGTCCTGTTGACGCGGCGAATAATAAATCTGGTACCAGTAAGAGACTGTTAGAAGTTTCTGCTTCTTTTACATCGTATGTTTTGTTGTTAGTACACAAGACCACATTTTCGTCCGGGTCGCCTATAACGTTAAAACGTCTACTATTAAAAGTTTAAATTTAAAAGTAAACATTAATTAATAAGTTACTACAGAACTGCTTACCTTTAAATATCAATTGGTTACCAGATTCTATTTCCTTCAGTAGATTATCATCTAAAAGCATGAGCTTCAAATTATCATTATGTTGACTCGGATCAGGAAACATTAGAACTTGAGTAATTTCAGTCAGTTCAGATTCGTGTAGTTTAGCAATTTTTATTACTTTCCTTACATCCTCGGGTGTTCTATGTTCACTATAACAAACATTGAATATAAACATTGACACAAAATTTTTTTGGATCTTTGAAAACCAACATACATTTGGCAGAATAATTAATTAGTTTGCCCATTATACAAAAAAACTATACTTATAATCCTTAGAAACCTGTCAAGTCCGTTCTTTTGACATTTCGATCGACTTCGATCCCGTTAAATTTAACGTGATTCCGGAATCACAACTCAATTAGTTTTAGTTAGGCGAAGTAGTGCTCAATATTAAAAAATGTCGCTATTCGGTGATATACTACCTATAAACAAAAATGAACAGAAAAAAAGTCAGCAAGCCACTGCGAGTTTATCCCCGTATCTTAATTTCGATCCGAATTACATCCCGAAGATGCAGCCAGAGTTTATTTACCCTGACGATAGCCATATGGCATCCACTGCGAGGCGATCGAATGTCGCTTTGCCCCTTATTGGCATGTCCTTCATGACAGGATCAGGTAAGGATTGTGATTGTATGGTTGTATTAACCTCAAACTTGTAATTTTACATAACATTGCGTTATATACGGTGTTTGTTGTCTCAAAATCCTGTTCATTATGTATCTATTTTCAATAACTCAAATAAAAGTTTATATCACAGAACTGAAACGATCATGTTTAGAATTATCAAATTATTTATTACAAACCAAACAAACAAATCAACAGGTGACAATTCTCCTACTTTGTATTCTGCTCACACAATGTCTAATTATGAGTGGTGTGTTCATAGAGTTGAAGATCATCTACTGTAACAGTTAAGCGACAACATTTTCAGCAAAACAATCTCCTTACAGTCCACAGTTTTTGATAATAAGGGAATGAAGTTAGCCAACACACAGTCAGTGTAATAGACTGTGGCCTTAAACCCACCCATTACAAGAGTGGAGTGGTGACATGTGACTAATGTAAACAAAAAAATACTGCTTTTGAACTTGCACCCGAATGTAAAGTCCCTTCTCAAAGATTGTTAATCTCAATTTTTCTATATCAGGTGTCGGAGGGATGGCCGGGTTATACAAGGGATTGCGAGCGACCACACTAGCTGGACAAGTGGGCAAAGTTAGAAGAACACAAGTCATCAACTACATAATGAAACATGGTCAGTTATAAACTCTATAGAAAGAAAATTTACAGTTATAAAATTGTCATACGCTTGTGAACAAAAAACCTACTCGGATCGTTTACACTGTCAGAAACAGGGAGGTAAATTTAGGGAGCTATATATCGCATGACTTCTGACAGTTAATAATAAGGGTTGATCCAATAGGCACCCTTTTCTATGATCCAATAGCCCACCATTAACACTGAGATCGACCATGTAAAATAAGTTCAGTGTTGGAAAGTAACATATTACTGGGTAATATGAAACAGTATTCGCAAATTTGAAAAAAAATACGAATATAACTAAAGATAATTGTTGTACAGGACCAGGTGGAATGGACACAAAAATATTTGTTGGTTAACCGAGCTTGATTAAAGAGGCACAACAGATAATAAAAAAAAATTGCCATATGCCACTAAAATATAAATGTGTCATGCCAGCAGCACACCCAAACAACATTATCATTTGACATATACCAAGACACATAGGTGACAAAGACATTCTTCTTTTCAGGCACAACCACTGGCTGCACTTTAGGTATCATTGCATCTTTCTATTCATGCATCGCTCTAGGAGTGACCTGGGTTCGGGACCAAGAAGACACTGCGAACACCTTCTTAGCTGCCGCCACTACCGGCTTGATATACAAGAGCACCGCAGGACTCCGCTCGATGGGCCTCGGAGCGGCTACAGGCCTAGTACTCGCAGGAGTATACACCTTAATTACAGATAACGACAACATATGGAGCAAGACCAGATACAATCGACTGTGATTCAATTTCCCGCCTAACTTGTTAGATTTTTGTAAATAAATAGACTGTTATTTTTAGTTATAAAATTAGCACCAAAGGATCTGTTAAGTGTTCAGGACTTATTTATGCCATGTCCCAACGCTTTTTAGATTAGTGTGCATAACTATTATGGTTGTTCTGCACTCGATAGTATGTCCCATATTGAGGCAGGGTTAGCACAATTATTCTAAGTTTAAAAATAAAACAATTCTCGTTGAAAAATTAAAATTTATTTAATTTCAATTTGCATTTACAGTTATAACGGCGATATACATATTGGTTATTAGTGGAGTTCACACATATCTGTGTAATATTCTCACTAGAAGTCTGTAATCTTCACACAACAGGATATGTTACAAGGTGTGGGCATATATTATACTCCATGTGAATTGACATGACATTATTGAGCAATTTCAATTTCAATTTCGTTGAAACAAAAAGAATACCGGGTAATATTTGCAAATTATCAACATAGCCAACGGTTGTGCCAGATAGGCATTGTCAGACTCATTAGAACTTAGATCTTGTGTGATCTGCTGATCGGGCGAACATCTGTCGCTGCAGTCGAAGACCAATCAGTAATGCATGTAGCTGTCACGAGGGGCGTCGGCTCAACACACAAACCAGACCAGAAAATATGTTGCAAAGTTATAAATTTTACCTGCACTCATATACCAACTTTACTCTAAAACAATGTAAACTAATCTTTATACTTTTCAAAGAATACAAATTTACGCTTATGTAATAATTTGATATTCGTTACCTTTTAGGACGTGTTATGTTCCATTGCTATACGATAAAAAAACCATTTAAAACACGAAAAAACAGCCACGTACGTTTTCACTTATCAACGTATACTTCACGAACTGGACGACGCTAAATGGAGTGTAACGGACAAAATCGCCCTCAACTCCGACATGCGACCTAAGGACTTAAATATTCCTTTAATCAAGTATTCCTTATTAAGTAATCATTCATTTATGATATTGATGATAATTTGATGATTTTAATTAGTTTTGCAAAATGATAAAACATGTGCAAGCCTACCACGCTCGCCAAGTGCGAATTGGCAAGACTTTAGACACAGAAAACATAATGGGTACTGGGTACTATATAACATACTGAGGTATGCAGATTCCGTCACGTTTTCCTTCACTAGTATAGCAAGTGATATTTTAATTTCAAGCTATAAGAAAAGATGGCAAAACCAATGAATTCTGCCCATTTTTTGTCTGTAGTGCATCAAACGGTACCTATTAAATGCATAATAAAATTTTAGCATCAAAATATCCACATTCGTTTATGAGTCAGACATATTTGAATACGATTATATTTATCTGTACTAATAGTGCTCTGTTTACTTTTAAAATGATAAAAGTAAAAGTAATCTAAGGATAAATGACATTATTCATAAGTAACTATGCACACATGATAGATATTCTTTTAAAACAACAATTTCGAATATTGAACAACTTGGCACCGATTTTTTAAGATTACCGCCAATTTTTTTTTTTTTTAAACACGCTAATGTGGTGCCACAAGAATGATAATGATTTATCATAATGCCACATATCAGTGAGTTATTTATTATGTACATCTTAAAAATTATTTATATCTATAAAAGGAGGGTTATCAACTAATTCATTTATCAATTACTACATAGTATAAAACAAAGTCGCTTTCCGCTGTCTGTCCCTATGTCCCTATGTATGCTTAGATCTTTAAAACTGCGCAACGGATTTTGATGCGGTTTATTTTAATGGATAGAATGATTCGGGAGCAAGGTTTATATGTATAATAACATCCATTATATAGCAGAGAAATACTGTTAGTTTTGATGTTTCTAATGTGATGTCGTAATTAATTACATTTTATGCGGTGGGTGCGGGACGAATTCGCGGGCTAAAGCTAGTAATTACATAATATACGTCATATGCGTATATAATGTACAAAAGACAAGCAAGTTCGGTGATTAATGTTGAAAATAAGTGGTTTTACAACAATGCAAAAGTCAACAATAACCATTATTCCATTATTTGTTAACGCATTGACGACATCTGGTATAATAAATGGATACGTCCGACAGCAGAGGGCGATAACATATATTGTTATACTGTTATAAAATATATAACAATATCTGTTTTCGCCCTCTGTTGTCGTCAACACTTCAATTGCTCATCCGCATGCTAAATTTAATATTAGGAATATAATAATAATAAATAATACCTAATTCAGGACAATTTCACACACGGCTGTCCGATTCCAAATTAGGTAATTAATGCCTGTATTATGGTAACCTGGCAACTGATAAACATGTATATATGTACATGCGATATAATACTTATATAGGTATTTTTTATTAAAAAACAACTTAATTTATGACCTGTAAATGTTGAAAACCAGACTGATCAATACATTGTCGCTAACTTTTTGAAATTCTCAAATCAATGAGAATATTACTGTCTTAAAGAGTTACGAAGCAGAATCATTGGTTAAATATTATTGTCCTAGCTTACTTGAAATTGAATGTGGCTTGAGTTTTTCTAACACTTGTTGTATAATTCTTGATAAATCATAATCGTGAGACACGAGGGTACCACTTGTCACGGTTCTACTTAATAACCTCTGGATTCGTAACAGCGCTATACAAAACAAGTAGCGAATGAAAATAACAACAAGAACAACATTGAAACAATTGTATAATGAACCCCAATAATCGAATAGATTACCGCGTCAAAGGTATTGTTTAACCCTTATTTCATACGAAAGATACATCCGCACTCACGAAAACCATTAATCATGACTGGGACATTCTGTTCCGCGTCGCAAAACAAAATTTATTTAATAGCTGGTGTCGATCAATCTTCCCGCTATAAATATTCCCCATAGCATAGACAGCGTGTAATTCTTCTGGCCACGTAATTGCGAGTTTACGAACAGTTTGACCCATATTATTAATTGGTTTTGCTTCATACCGCTCCCTCGCATTAGATAAACTTGACGCGATAATATTCCATCAAGCCGTCCAGTCTTGTTATTCCTTACTTTACACCGGCTTCCCTGCAGCTCTGTTCCCTGGCGAAGTCGTGAGTCATCAGTCGTGAGCGACTCATTGCGGGTATGGAACGTTTTTGAATTTCGGTAGTATTTCATACAGGAATGTGATAATCATAATAAGAACAACTCATACATGGCCGTAGGTTCTAAAACTCGGCGTGCCCTTTGCGAAAAGGTATCGAAGCGCTCGTAACCCCGACGAAGTTGCAGATAGCTGACGATCTACAGAGTTAAGCCGCACAAGGCGTGATCGTCACTTGTTTTTAGTGCTTCGGAGGCCACGTTAAGGAGTCGGTCCCGTTTGTTATCATCAGGTAACAATCATTAAACTTTGTCGGAGGCTTTAAGGCGGCTTAAAAACACTAACTAATATCTCCACCAATCTGTACTGGACAAATGTGGTATTTCTCCAGGGTTTCCTCAAATGCATGAGTGACTCTTACAGCCATTTAATACATAATTTTATACCCAATCAGAGAAATTACTTGGTCTCATCACACAAATATGTTTGTATTTTTACTTGGTGGGAATCAAATCCACGGTCGCCGGACTCAGGACTTAAGGTGTTAACCATAGAACCAAGACGCCAGTTACGACAGATAAGACCACAGCGCTTAGCAAACTCCCACTTATTACGCCTTTTAAGGTCCATAAAAGATATCTTTATGAGACATTTTTAATGAAAAGGCTCTGCTTAAGCAGGTAGTTATCTCAAGCTTTAAGATATACTTACTCTGTAATGATGCTGGCTATGATATAAATTTCGAGTAGCTGGAAAAAAGCTCTTGTTCAAAACAACCAAAAATATTGAAAAACATAATCCATGTAATTTATTATTCTACTTTGTACTAATAAGCTTTCTCTGCAATAAGAGAAAACCAAACTTCCATTCTTTATAACTCTGGAAGTGTCATTAACTCATCCTCCGTCAACTAGAGCACTGTGGTAAAGAAAAAAGATACCAAAAGATACACCTACCCAGCAGTGGGCCATAAAGGAATTCTAGCCACGGTCAGTTAAATTACCTGAGAAGAGTTTTCTGTCAGAGTCAGAACACAAGTATGTTTTAGCACAATTCACACGCCTCAGAGTAAATAAAGAAGAATTTTCAGAATTTCAAACTAGTTCTCATATGTAAATGTGTGTAAATGTTTCTTCCAAAATCGTTAACTTTTCGTGTGTTTCGTTTACTATAAGTATTTCGAATGCTGCCTCGTTGGTCGGGCGGTTGCTAGCGCAACTGCCGATCGGGAGGTCCCGGGTTCAAATCCCGGGTTGGGTACTG
>DWDX01003300.1:0-13359 GCA_018245675.1 Agara michaeli | reverse complement strand
GTCTGGATGTGTGCCCGGTGCATGGCAATAGGCTCACCACCTATTCCATTGTGGGACTTAAACGTAACTGGTGAAATCTGGGGGTATACTACACTCCTCTGCCTACCCCTTAGGGGATTACGGGCGTGATGTTACGTTATACATAAAACAGGAAGGTGAATGACCTAGAGATCAACGCTCAACCGAGATACGTAAAATGTTGCAGACAGGTTCTTCGTATGGCTTAAGTTAGCACTGAGGACGGTTTTCTAGCTATTATTAAAGGAACAAAATAGGGATAGAAAACTTATACGAAAATCAGTCGGTTCGAAAGTTAGACCGCTGTAATTTTAAATACAAGCTCTTGTTAAATAAAAGAAAATGTATATGACAATTTTAAAAACATTTTAGCACAGTAAGAAATAAGCGAGCAGACTAGTAGATCTTGAGGTGCTAATGCAGGATACATACTTATCCGATCTATTCCAATCCGATATAGAACCGAATTACTGAGTAGAGCTAGTGACAGCTGATACTGAGCGCACGTGGATTAAGCGTACGGTACACTATCCGCATTAGCATATCCAAGTAGAGTGCTTAGCGGTAGACATGACTGGCGTCGCCGTCGAGTGGTTAGAGACCCTGACTGCAAAACCGCAGGTCGTGGGTTCGATTCCCACCGAGGACAAACATTTGTGTGATTTGTGTGATGTGGCCAGCAGTGGAACAATAGAAGGGTTGGAAAAAAAGAAAATTACTTATACATTTGTATTACACCCACACGCGTGGGGAGTAGAAAGGTCACTTAATTAGGTCACTTAATTCAAGTTTTCTGTTTTCTAAAATTGTACACGATATTTATGGTAGAATACACGATAACTATATAATATTGTTTAACATCTCTTCATGTACTGTATTCTGACAATAAAATATATTTCATTTCATTTCAATTCAAGGTGATAATTTGGGGTTGTACAATGTACATATTTTATGATGCCATATCAAAAGAGAATACAAAAAAATTTGCTCTGTTTTTTTTGCACCCCCTTGAACCCCTTGATCATCTAGCGTTATGAAACATACTTGACAACTTATTCTCATACCGATGAAGTATACACAACAACTTCGAAGGAGGACTGCGACCGCAAACACTGTGACCCGAGAAGATCTTTATATATTAGATGAACTACATTCAGAATATTTCTTTTGTAATATACAAAAAACACTAGTCTCGTAAACTAAGTGGACGAAACAAACAAAACGCGAAGATATTGGAAAAATGATCGTATTGTAAAGCACAAACGAACCGCGCACAGAGCGAGGGATTAAAAAAGAAAGTGTGATTTCTTTCCGAGAAATAGCAATCTATGTGAACTGTTATATGTTTTTTTTTATTAACAAAACAAGACTTGTTTTCACTTGTTATGTGGCCAAGTCCACCCCTCGCTAACACAACTCACCCATGAGAGTTATTATTCATTATTACTATTTGTTTATTTATTTATTGGTTGTATTGCTCATCCCTCGTACAGAAGCAATAGTTCGCAGCAACTGGTTACAGCATCGAAGCGAAACGATTGTGAAAAAGAACTGGTTATTACTCGAATAGGACTGTTGTAATAGGACAGTAAGTGTCAGTCACTCCGAATAGGATTAGAATTTATTCAAAGAGTATCTATTAGTATTAATATGTAATAGATCTGTAAGAATTGTGTCTACTGTTAGTTAGTAGAGCATATTGAAAATAAATCGGAATTTATTATGTAATATTTGTTTAATACTGCCACCCTATAAAATATCTACTCATACACACTCCTATTGAAGTTTTACATAGAATTCCTATCGCAAATTTATGCATATTAAGCACACACTAAATTACTTTATATAATAGTTCCCTTTATTATTATTTTATTATCAAAGTTTAATCAACTCGCACAATACTGAAAGCAAGTCACGATTTTCAAATCGGCGTCACCGCGGAGCTCGTAATTACGACACAAAAGATTACACACGACGCCATTCTGAACGGAATTGTCGCGTCAAGAACACACCATAATTAAATTTGGCCCGAATCACAGCCAAGAAAGGAAAAGGGCGTGGGGACAAATGAAAGTAAATCTTGCCTTTTCAGCTTTCACTGGGAAACGCTGGTTCGATGAAAGGAGATCGACTAATATAATTATTTTAACACCTCTACAGATCGCATGAATGAACGAATGAATGAATGAATGAAAAACAGTTTATAGTTATAACAGAATAATACATCAGGCTTAATGCTATCCACCTTTCGTGACGTGGGGCTGACTGAAGGTTCTTGCACTTTTCTCTGTCTCTACCTCCTTGAAACACCTATAATTGTTGTACGTTAATTATTTTTCATGTTCAATCCAATAGTATGGGTGCAATTTGATAAAATTGCCATGTTGGGTTCGCTAATTTGGAGGATATATCAGCAGAGAACGAGAGAGGATGATCAGAAATGTTGCTTTCTCGCTGTCATTTTCAATGCTGTCTCAAAACGTCCAAGCGTGTCAGATTTGCGGTTCATTCCACTAACTGCTCGCTATCCACCAGGTTAAGTAGGGTCATAGAGGTAGTAATCTTTGAACATTTAAATCTATGGCCAAAATTGTCTCTTTAAAATATCTGCAAAATACATTCACAGCTATTCCATACTTCAACTTCAAAGACATTGTAGGAATAATAAGATGAACAACAGAAAACAAATGAACATCGGTTCTTGAAAAGGGAATATTTTTAAAAACGAAATTTAAATTCTCTGTGAAAAGTAAAATTATATTCCAGTTCGGTCTTCGTTCGTTCGACCGGCAATTTCATGTGATATGCAATGTGTATCTAAATTCGTTCTTGGACGAAAAACGACACCACGATTTAACTTTCGTTTTGCGAACGAGCAAGATAAGCAAAATTTCTTTATCACAATGTTAGAGCGCAATAAACAGAGACGTTATAATACACGTTTTCCAATTATTCATTATTTCTATTGGAAATTTCAAGAAAACGAAGCCAAATTTCCACTTAACATCTCGTGGGACTTTACGAGAGGTGTAAAGAGAAATCTGCTGGGTTTCGGTTATATTTCAAAACATATAGGTGCAATAAAAATGGCAGACAGTACTGTCCGTACGGTGAATTGGCTCGGAAATTGTTCGGGCGACATTTTGATTTACAAAACGTAAGATGTCTGCCAAGCGGAGTGCAGCGCTCTATAGAGTAAATTGATGGAAGCGATTTATGACTTCCGGCGTCCATTTTATTTAGTGTTCGCCCACTTCCTATTCGATTTGGCAGTCCATTTGATATGAGAATCTTGTCTATGGTACGGTTGTGTGAATACTGAATAATATCGTAGTAACATTGAACTCAAATACAAGTTACGATAAGTTTAACAAGTGACTTTTATCATTTTTAGATACTAATTAACCCCACCGCCTTAAATAAGTAATGTTTACTTTGATATGCGGTAATTTCAAATAAACTTCCGATATTAATGGGGTCGAGGGTCATCGACAAACACAAAGTTCTCTAGTCTAAGGTAACGGGGAAAGGCTTTTGCACAACAGTGTGACGTAAATAGACTTCAGTTAACCAGATACTGCCCTTTTGAAATTGAAAGATGTTAGACCCAATTACTAGCCGCCATTAATATTAATTAGAACGCAGTAAACATTTATAACTATCGCAAGCTTACTCATTCGAGAAGTGACGGATTATCGACATGATCTCAATGTAGGTACACATAGACACACGTATTTCCAGTATAGGATAGGCAGATACTGTACATTTTTCGTTCATAAACGTTACGATTACAACTTCGCGCTTGTCTAAGCGCGAAGTTGTAATCTATACAGATTATCTCAACTTTTAATAATCGAAAGAATTTAATAATTTGCAAACACTCTGAACTGTTGAGATCATGAGAAAGATATTACGTGAACATTTTCGAGTAAAAAAAGCACTCCTTGGTGGGTGAGTAAAATTGATTGCTTGGAAAGTAATTTTGATTGATGGGAAAGTAATTCGATTGGTTGGAAGATAAAACTGATGTGACAATATCCAAGTGGATGCACCGGTATACAATACTACCTCCACAACGGTATATTAGAATTATATAATAGTTTACCAAGCTTTTCCGTACATCACTTCTGAAGTTGTCTTATAATTGTTGTCTCGCATAACAAATCGAGAAACAATTATAACGTTATATTTTCAACAAACTCATTATTATCAAAATGGCACTGGAAAATTTTCGTTATGCCACCCATTTGTTCCAACGTAACGCCATTTCGCTAAGCGTGCGACATATCCCTCCAATTTGCTTCTCACTGAGCGCTGAAAATGATTTCATAACCGTTTTATTTCAACGCATAAATTACGCTGAAAACATTCCACTGAATAAATGATCTTCGTCGAGCACATTTGTTCATACACCCTACGTTAGAAGTCACTTTCAATTTCGCACACTGATCCGCGCTGATATTGAAATGTCTGCGTACGGTACGAGACGTGTTACTCGTTAATCCTTTATTCTTCCACTGATGGGCAACGGTCTCCTCTCATGACGAGGCGTACCATCTTCGTATACAACCTTGGACAAGAACGTTGGAATATTCTATACGCCAACAAATCACTATGAAAAAATGTAAGGTATGCTGGTTTTCTTAGGTTTTTCTTCTTAGTTACAGCATAATTAATGTTAAGACACACATAATTTTTGTGCTCAGAATTATATGCCATAACAAGAACCACAGACTTAGGCGTAGAAGTGCTCAATACAATGCTGCTTAGTGTTTAGGCATTCGAAAATAGAGTTTGTATTTGTAATGTATATAGATAACAGGATGCGTACTCAACTCAGTTGCAAGCTGTACAAACAATGCAAATGAAACAAACACGAAAATCATTTCACACGCCCATTGTCTCTGGCTGACAATGGGATGTCAACAGCCATTCAGCCAAACTGTAGGCATTGTAGACGAATACTATTTCCGGAGAGGGCGTAAAGATTAAAAAAAATACTAGCCAAGATCGTTTCTTTACGTAGCTCGTATGGTTCCGTACACAAATGTCTGATTTTATTCTATTGTCAAATTGAGCTGTCATTATATATGTCGTGCAGTATGGAACGCTCCTCCCTCAATCCACACGCAAAACATATACAAAATCGTAAATACAACTACCGAAACACTTTTCGCTTTGCAACTGAGCATTCTCAGGGTTGTAGCGTCCACAACAGTTATTTGCAAAGTGACTAGTTTCATGTAGGACATATTAATTTGTTGAAAGTAATTCGACAAACCTATTTCGAAACGGTTAACCGTCGTTTAGCACAGTATAAAAAACTGGTGGATAAAAACAAACATTTATGTGATGAGCACATTTATGTATTCTGTCTGTTTGTTATAAGCGTATATATTTAATTAATATAGTTTTTATATGTGTATGTTTACCAGCTGTCTGGTTACCATAACATAAGCATTTGATTGCCTCATTTGGACTCGGAGAGGCGTGTGTGGATTTGTCACCAATTATAAATTAAAATTAATTAGGCGTAGTAACTCAAGTGTAAATAATTTTACAACTACGGTGTTAATCGATATTAATATTTAACAAAATGTGTAAATAATAATAACATAGAGAACCCAATAGCAGTCGCAACGAAACGAAGTATGAAAATTGGCAAGACAATGGATTCTACAGGGCGCCGAGCAGCAGGAGTTCGCCGTCGCTTGCGCTCTGCGACCAACAATGCGTTCATTATACCATTATTTAATGAACTCCAGCGGATTAACATAAAAATATGATTTGACAACAAGTTTTGTCGCTTCAACGCGAACAAAGGGATGACACTTGTCATACAGAAAGTATTTGGGTATCAAAGATTGTCAACCAATATGTTTATTGTAATTCTTAATATATTTGTAATAAGCTCTGTCTTTTGGATACTGTTATGTTATAAAAAAACCGACACTAAATACCTCCTACACTTTATTAAACTACAATTCAGGCTCACGCGGTGTAGTCTTGAATAATACCCTCGTTATAATATCACTTAACAATCCTGCCCCGCTGTGAAATTTTAATAAAGTCAAAATTATGTTATAATGAATCTGTGCGGCCAGGCTCGTACAAGTGAGGCGGACAAGATTGTGTTGCTGATTATTTAGAATGCTGAATTAATCAATTTTTGTAGGAACGAAATACTTTCTTATTACTATAAACTAGTTACATTCTTTGTAAGTAATTATCACATCACGATATAGAAAAAAGAAAAAATATTCAATGACCATTTCGATGTTTGACGTTGTGTTGTGAATTGTGAAATTTGTGAATACAATTTTTTTTCTAATTTGGAATTTGAAATTCCAAACGTAAATACAAATACCACAGGTACATAATATCTACATAGATATTCTCTTACTGAAGTCAATTCTACCATCATATTTAAATAAACATTAACATTTTCAATTTAAAGGGAAAAATAATTCATATCGAGATAGACGTACTGTAGATTATTTGTTTTAATTACTTCTTTTAAGAATATTTGCTTCAGGCAGCACTGCGTTTGCATAACATAGTGACACGACTGACAGAAGTGACAGCTGATACTAGAATTTCTGCTCTGTTTTGGCGGTAAAATATGTGTTAATAAATAATAATCCATAAAATCCATATCCAATATCCATTATCCATAGCCATTAGCCATAACCATATTGATTCGTTGACTCAGACTTTGTAGCATTTAAGAAGCAAAAATAATGGACTAATTGTTAATAATGCTTTTTCAAGCTTAACTAAAGGAGTTTCTGGAAGATTAGCGTGACAAATAAATACCTAAAACATGTCCAACATTAAAACTATATCGAATGTAGCTCGTACAGTGACAAAGCGACCTTTCAAAGTGTCCATTGAAGGCAATATTGGTTCTGGAAAATCGACATGTATTAAATATTTTGAAAAGTATTCAAACGTAGAAAAACACCCGGTGAGTAATATTTCGTTTTCGTTTAGGTATAAATGAACCAGTGTCAAATAAAATCCATGTAATTCACGAACACTTCTAACAGTGAAACAATTTATTTAGACCATTAAATACACTTATTACAAGTTTCTTACCAATTGCCAGGAACCCATTCAAGAGTGGCGTAATGTCAATGGCCATAATCTGCTTGGTCTCATGTACACTGACATGCACGAGTGGAGTTTCACCTTCCAGCATTATGTACACCTGAGCAGGCTTAAGATACAGACCAGCCCACCATCAAGCCCCGACGTCACTGTGAAGATGTTTGAGAGGTAAACAACATACAATCTATATTGTTTCAATCTGTTTAACCCGAGGTGTACTATATATTGATTACGAAACTGCCAGATTGCTTTAATTTTAATATAGGTTGACGGAACAATTTCTTAATAAGGAAGTGAACCGTCTAAATAGTTACATATTAAATATATAAAATTCATACACCCTGTAGCTAGAATTAGACCAAGTAGGTGTGTGACTGTTGCAAAGATCTAGCAATGTTGTTTTGTTTTTCTAACTAAATTTTTCAACACATCCTTGGATTTCCTACAACAAAAAATATTTGCTCCTGAACTTTCAGCCTATCCCATATAAAAATACATATAATCATGTATGATATTAATTAAGGGTATATATATAAAAACTATTGCCTTGAATTATGTACAAATGAATATTTCAGATCAGTACAAAATAGCAGATACTGCTTTGTTGAGAATGCCAAGAAACAGAAATTCCTCCAAGACCCCGAGTACAAAGTTCTGCTCTCCTGGTATGAATACACAGAGAAGAACCTGGATATTAGTTTGGATCTGATAGGTACATTATAAAATAATTGTCTACATCATTAACCCTGTGTACATCCCACTGTTGGGCAAGAGCCAAGCATGCTTCTCCCATATGGATTGATGGCTGGAACAGGCAAGCGTGTTACATTGTAGGTAATATCATCAGGCGAGAATATGGCCAAATGCTAGCCTATTTAAAATATATAAAATAAGTGGTGTTATTGCCAGTTACAAAACCTACATTCATATTATTGTATTGTTTTTTTATTTTTTCATACTGTTTTATGTAACTGGATGCCACATAAGTTATTTTTAAATGCTTCTTCCTTTTATAGTATACTTGAGGACAACTCCACAAACGGTATGGGAGAGAATGCTGCAGCGCGGCAGGGTTGAGGAGTCGGAAGTACCATTAGAATATTTGCAACAAGTATGTATACAACATGAAATAAAGTCTCAATATTCTCAAAAAATAAGTGTATCTCATTCATCTCGCCGGACTTGATTGTGGGTTCGATTCCTAATCAGGACAAGTACGATGTGATTGGCAAGTAATTGGTTTTTGTCTCAGTGTAAAGTTTAACTGAAAAATTCGTTTGTTTTCCAAACATAACTTTTCAAATAGAGAATGAAAATTCTTGGGGCAAACAAAGCCTGCGAAAACACAGATTTTTCTTTTCTTCTTTTTTTCTTTTCTTTACAAATATTGGAATGTAATTAGACAGGGAACATGAATTATCACTTTAACCCTGTAACAACACCCTTCAGGCGCGGAATGCTCGATCCATATTTCAAATTATAGTTTGTCAATGATACTACTCCATTTCGACGACATTTATGTTACAGGTGCATGACTCGTATGAGAGTTGGTTAAGTTTACCAAACGTGGGCTGCGAGGTGCTCACAATTGATGCTGACAAAAACCTCGACTATGTTATGAAGGATTTGGAGAGATATAGCTATAAAATACTCGGCGGAAATCATACGAATTGATATTCAACTATGTTAAACAATGTTTTATTGTGTAACTTTGACTTTGTGTGCACCAAATAAAAGCTAAACTGGTCTTGCGTTGCATTTGCAGTGTATTGTCTATTTATGCATTAATTTAATAATCAATAGGCAACTATGTATACTGCTCTATGAGTCCAGTGGTTAATGATTGTGACTGCCAAGGTGATGTTTGTGGGTTTGATCCCCACTCGGATCAAATATTCATATTATGAACACGATTATGTACAAAATGAAAACTACCTATATAAGTGGCTAATGTATAATATGTTAATCAACTGGTTACCATTTTACAATCTCTACTTTGTTTGATTGCAGTGGTTAATCAACTGGTTACCTACCTGGTGCAGTGGTTAATCAACTGGTTGTTTGGGTGCAGTGGTTAATCAACTGGTTACCATTTTACAATCTCTACTTTGTTTGGGTGCAGTGGCTATGTATCAGTTCTCCTAGTATTATCATCCTTATCCTATAAATTGCTTTGAATGGAACTTCACATAATTTGAATCGAACTTCAATTGATATGTTTGTTTGATTTTAAACTAAACCAAATGACAAGTACTATGTGTTTTATATTTAATTAAATTAGAACATCAAATGTTGTATAATTTACATAAATATATTTAATTTTAAATCTGTGATGACAACACTGATGTGAAATGAATTTTGTGTGTATTCAATCAAGTTTTTGTATATATCTAATTGTAAGTGCAATATTATTGTGTTAGAGCATGTTTTGAAATATAATTGAGGAAAACTATTATAATAAATAACTCAAGTTCCTATCTTGTAGGCAGATGGTAACAAATTAATATTAATTTGTACTTTCAGTCTCAATTATAATATACTTGGTTAAATATGCTGATCAAAGATTATAGAATACAGTGGAAATGCCTGGTACTATTATTTATAGCAAATAAATATGATTGTGAATCCAGTGTTAATAAATATTTTTTCAAACATAACAATGCTTTTCTTACACAACCAGTTCCCACCCATTTCGTATAACACAATAAAGATTCGGATTTGAGAAGAGTTTAAATTTTTTTTTTGTCAAATGATAAAACATAAGTTTGTTTGTTATATGCAACCATGATCAACTTAGCCCAATCCTTCCCAAACATAGACATGAAATATGACAATTCAAGTTGTCTTGTTCCGGTCAACGGTTTACTTCCAGTCCAGGAATAATAATTGTATAAATTAATTTTATTGTAACACATCAGACAAGTACTTTATGGTGAATAATTGAAATATTTCTGCAAGTCTATAGTGCTGTTGAGACAATATTTAGTAGCTCAAATGTTACGTTACAATGAAACCAAGATAAACTGAGATGGTCATTATTTATTATCACAAAACAATAATAATTTATTAATTGCTAATTTCCAAGGTCTAATTTACTACTATTCCTGATATAAATGTATTACACAGAAATCGTAATAAAATAGACTTTCAAAAATAATATTTGCACTATGCTAGTTATATAGTTCAACGATACAGATGGTCGGCTCTGATGTTGGATGCTATCTCGCTCTCCCATTTATCGCCGTTCGACAGAAGCTTCTCCTTGTTGTACAGCAGTTCCTCGTGAGTTTCCGTCGAGAACTCAAAGTTGGGTCCTTCCACGATCGCATCCACTGGGCACGCTTCCTGATAAGCAAAATGAAAATATCAATACAACCAACTTGTATTGTCCATTTGAAAGAGAAGTGTAAGGAAACCTACACACTAGGCGGTTCAGCATAAAGATATCTAAGACTAATAAGTTCTGCCTTCTCATTGCAAATGAAAACAGGAGTACCCCAACACTTATAAGAAATGTAAGCCACATATTACATCTTGGTCAATCCAATGTCCATCCAATCCAATCCAATACACGAACAAGCACATGCTTACTTTTTTATAGTTAGAGGGGTGGGATCATTAAATGGTGCGTTGGGAGACCGTGTTTTATGAGATTGATACCTACTAAAACCCTCTCAATGCATCAACCTTATTTGAAGGAAGGCAAGCTATCCAAAAGCAAAGAACCAGTGTGCTGCTAACGCTTAGCCCTATGTGGGTTCGTCTTACGATGCTTACGAAGGGATATAGCCATATATCATCATCGTTACTAGCTTGATGGTTCAAGCTCCAACTCCAGCTGACAGAAAAGCCACCTTTAAGTCTCCTTTAATGACCGGCTCCTCCTTCTACTTTAATGAGTTACTATATCGTTAAAATACCACACTACAGGAAACAGTGCACTCTCACCTGACAGAATCCGCAGTAAATGCACTTGGTCATGTCAATATCGTAGCGAGTGGTTCGTCGGGAGCCATCCTTGCGCTCCTCAGCCTCTATTGTGATAGCCTGAAACAACAACAACATAGATGTGTATAAGAGAATTTACATACGGAATACAGAACTTGCAATGAATGTATGGATTATAAAAATATTAGAATAACAAGGTTTTACGTCACTTTTGATTCAATGTACAAAATTGCAATTTGTAGCTCATAATTAATTTAAGCCAGTAAAGAAATTGCTTTAAAAGGCAAGTGCGATTGGTAGAGTAGGATGAGGTAAACCTAGGCAAAGGCCTTGAAAACGTCAGAGACATCCTTAAGAATGATCAGGTCAAAAGTACGTTAAATACAATCTGTATGGTTACTTTGATGAAAGTAGGCATGGAAAAAAATGTTTGTGAATATTAGCCAGCTGGAAATTTTTCTGCCTAGTCCTTTGGGAAGTTGATGTCAGTGTTGGTATGTATGCATAATATGCATTTATGATGTTATTTTTTTCTATAATTCAGCAAATAAGCAGCCGAGCCACCTGACGATAAACCGTCACCGTCACCTATGGACACTTGCAACATACTAATCGCCAATGCTTTGCAGCTGAGTTTTTATTGCGCCTGTCTTGAAGAGCCTCATGTCATGGCTTTTTAACTTTTTGATTGCTGACTATTCTTCATATGTAACACTATATGCATACCTGTGCCGGACAGATAGCTTCACAGAGCTTGCATGCAATACATCTCTCTTCACCGGACGGGTACCGACGCAAGGCGTGCTCTCCTCTAAACCTTGGCGACAGGGGTCCCTTCTCAAATGGGTAATTTATTGTGGCTGGCTCCTACAAATAAAAACAGGAATTATTACTTGATCCACTCAAAATAAGTGTGAATGTTCAACATCATCATTCTATATCATGACTGATATTAATTCATTCAGTTTCTATATCAAAGTATAATTGGACTTAAATAAAAGTACTATATACAAAGAAATGTGAAACAAATTTAATATTATTCAGCTGCCTCGTACAAGAAACGATTAATGTAACATATTTAAAATTATAAATAAGAGAATCATAAATCTATTATCGATACATTTTTAATGAAATGCCACCATCAGAGCTGTGATATTTATTAAACAAGTTATAACTCCTGATAGTTTGATTTAAGAAAGTTAAGTTTATTCTAAATAATGTATAAGCGTTACCTTAAAAATATGAGCAAGGGTGACACCAAACCCCCTGGCTAACTCGGTCCAGAACAAGGTCTGAGCCGCTCTATCAGTCATTGCCTTCACACTCATGTCCAGGTCTTCAGCATTCACATATTTGTAGCCTGCCACATTTGGTGGGTACACCTTCTCGGGTTTACCTTCTGTGCTGTAGGGAGCCTGACGGCATAACATGCCGCAAGCACCGGATGTTCGCACTGAAATGGAGAAGACTTTGGAAATTAAGAATAAAGATAACATTTGCTATCAAACATAATCTGCTATTTATTTGGAGAATATTAAATTATATGAGATTATGCATATTCCAGGATTTCATTAGTATCATGAATAAAATATCTATAAGAATTAATATCTGTATTAAAAGAATAATTATCAACAAAAGCAAATTTCGCAATTTCTTTTATATTACAACATGTACTGTACATTATATAGAAAGATGTTACTGCGCATTATTATTTCTCAAATTAAAATTGTGCATAGGCGTTTATTTTCTATTTTTATGATATTGTCAGAACTAATAGGTTAGAAACGTTAGTTGCGTAACTTAAAACGCGATAACTTGTACAATTTGTGGTATAAAGGACTATTGAAAAATTCCTAATTATGATTACTTACCTCGAGTGGACACCGAAAATATTTTTACTAAAGACATGTTTCGTATTTTCGAAACTAATAAAGCGATTTCGATTTGATCAACAAAATCTGCTAAATGTCAATTTGACTGTTTGTCAAATATAACAACATTAATTAGCATATGTCACCCTTGGTGATGTTAACATGTTAATCAGTTTTGTAGTTTAAACATTGAAAAACGGAACAAAATGTTTTTAGTGTAAAGCAGAAACATATTCTTTATTTTCAACTTGAAACAGTTTTAGCTTTATGAGATCAAAATTAAAAAATCTACTGCCGAACTTATAGAGGGAAACTGTTTAGTTGATCTTTCTTGTGGCATTGATTATTTTAAAAAATCAGAAAGGTATTTGATAAATATGTGACGAGTGACGACTGTGGTGGCGCCACTACG
>DWDX01003299.1:0-13359 GCA_018245675.1 Agara michaeli | reverse complement strand
TCGTGTTTTTTCAATAACTCGAGAAATTTATACATAGAAAAAATTGTAGAGAACGTTTTCGAATTTATAAAAATTGAGTTAATTTAACTACGGTCGATTTTCGACCCCTAGGCGACCACCAGTAGTAAAGAAATCGCCCACGGTGAATGCCATTCCTTTCGCAAATCGTATAATACACGTCTGAGTTGCCCATAATTACAATAGAATCGATTCGACCAATATTGTTTGAACATAATCAAGTCACAGCCGGCTGTACAAAGGTGTTTTATGATTAAGTTTCTCAGTAACTGCGGCGGTCAGGAAATTACCTCGCGCACAGGTTTATGAACCTCTACAGTCAACGTTATTTAACGTAATCACTTACAATTCGATTCACTGATTCATATTTGAATGGCCGATTGGTCCAGCGGTTAGAGAACCAGACTGCTCAACCAGAGGTCATGGATTCAATTCCAACGTTGGATAAGTATTGTTTGTTGTCTTTTTGGTTTCTGGAGCCCCAGTTTGTTGTCTGGGTGTAGTAATATTGTTACTGTTCTATCTACTTTTACATTTTAGATCTATCTTTATTCCCATTTATCTGTTTTTAGAATTTAAACATGATATATTAATTTATGTTAACTTTAAGCCTCTATTATCTTACGATTTAATAAGCATTTATATCAAAGTGTACTTGAAATAACATTGAAAATAATCTCTACGAGTACTGCTTTAGTTAATTGGGTTATACTTAAATTTAAGTTTCTACAGAAGGCGTTATCCCACGTTATAATATGAATTATTTAGGTCGTCACTCGTTTTATGTACATTGACTGTGCCAGTGGCGCAGTGGTTGATTAAACTTGACTGTTTAACCAGTGATTGTTGATTCGATTTCAATTCAAAACAATTTTTTCTATGACGAACATAAGTGTTTGTCCCCTGTCTGTCTGTACAATTATCTATATAAAATGTATATTTAATTAAACTTGGCTTGCGACCTGGCTGGCCACCTTGTAGACAGAAACAAAATCAAAAGAAAAGCGGTTGGCTCAGAGACACAAATACTATTTGTATATATTTTATAAACAAAAAAAAGGTTCTTGTATGTTTACGCATTTTTTTCTTTTTTTATTAAAATACATGTTATACGAAATACCTTGTTTTTACGCAAGAAAGGCACTATATATACAGTGTAAGGAAAGAAACAGAATTTATTTATTCAAACATAACGTTAAAAATCGATCCAATCTGATACAGTTTGGTTGTATACAGATACTTCGCAAGTTTATATCTCGATTGAATGATAATAGTGGCTCATTGAAATCGTTTAAAACGAAATAAACATTCCTCGCGAGTGCAAAACGAACGAGTAACCTAGAGATGCTAGCTCTTGTGCGAATTAATGGCTCTAAATCAGCCGGTGTCAGTTTGAGTTGAATTATGAATCATGATGGCGGCTAAGGCAATCTTGGTCAATTACTAAACTAACCTTGCCGCGGATTCGCCAGGATGTGACGTCAGGGGCCCGATGGCTCAAACGCTCGTTTCCTTTCATAACATGGATATGGCCATCGCTTTTTAATTACATTTTTTTCCGCTGTATACATAATATCCAGTGAAATAAAATATAAGAAATAACAGAAATGTTGTTTAAAAAAAATTGTTTATTTTATTCGACTTTTGTACGCAAAAGTTTTTTTTTTGTATTGAGCCAGTTAGATGATCATAAAATAATTTTTTAATCTGATCGTTATTTTATTCTGCGGCCGAGTGACATTTAATGCCGCGGCGGCAGTGTACGCTGGTATCAATGAAACTTTGGTTGAGTAATTTTACTTTTAGATTTCATGAATGGCTACACACGAACAGCTAGACAACGTGGACGAAGACTGACACTCAAACGCGAGGGTCAGCAGGATGTCGCATGACCAAAGCGACGCGTTATGGACACGGATACGTTTCGTTCAAAGCCTTAAAAGATAGAATACTCTCAACATTAGTGAAAGATGGCGATGTACAATATGCTCTACCAAAACTGTTGATTACTATTGCAATCAACGCCATATTTGCGTAGTATAATCGTTGAAAGCCATATAAACCACGTAATTGTATTAAAAACTCGTTTAGAGAAGTAAGATCACTCATTAGTACATATTTCAACGTTACTTATTGAAAGATAAGCGGTTATAATATTGAACTACGATCGTATCACGCGCGAGGCGATGACGTTGCGAGTCAAATCATATTAGCGATATGTTTATGGGTACGCATGCGATGGAAGAAATAAGTACTAATTAATGTGCACTTGTTAGTTACTAGCGGCCCGCCTCGGCTTCGCACGGCTGTACATCCCATTGCTCTATTGTCAATAGTTTCCGCAGCGTACGCGATATAACGATATTTTTGGTATTTTTTTCACAAGTTGGGTGACATTATCAAATTTTTTATACGGATCCCTAACTTTTTGAATAAATCCTATCGACTATGTTCATCAGGGATAATGCAGGAATGTAATGGTGAAAGAATTTTTCAAACCGGTCCAACAGTTTCAGAGTCTATTCAATGCAAACAAACAAACAAATCTTTCTCCCTTATAATATTACTTTAGAGGTGAAAGGTTTTGATTGTTGTTATCGTGTTGTTGCCCTGATACACAAACAATTGACACAATATACTTATCTATGAACATTATTTTAGTTTAAAGATTATTCCACAGATTAAAAATATCCTTACAGTCCTATGAATCAATTGTGAATATTTCTTGATAATTAAAATGTGTGTGTTTTTATGTAAGTACTTTATTTATTTTTAGAATATACCATAGACTTTCGTTGGATGACTATTAGATCTACTTAATCTACAATTACTGTCCGTTAATTAAATCCCTTTTTAAGCTGCTATTTAAAAAAAAAAATATTACCAGTTGCAAATACACAAATTAATTGACGGGAAATTTAGAGCTAATTTGTATAAATTATTTAGTATAGTTATTTTTATTTATTTTTAATTACTATTTACGTGTAGTTATATTACTAAAAATGTATATAAGTTGTTATCGTTATAATAAAGTAAGTTATTTACTATAATCCGTATATGTATATCTTGTGATAAGGTTTAAATAATTCCATAAATTCGAGTACATCAAAGTATTTTGATAATTGATTCAATCAACTTTTCATCTCTCAACCAACAAGTTTATAAACAAAATCAAACAGATCTGATGCAACGTATAAGTATTTCTTTGTGTTATTGTGACCATCTCGATGCAAGAACGATCGAAATTGGATGAAAAAAAACTAGTCCGATAACACTTTGACCCGCACCGTATACAAAGCTTGATAAGTGCGCGGACATCGAGACAAAGTCGAGGACATTAACCCCGGCTATCAGCTGACGACATCGCGCAACTGCGGGAAAATTATCTTTCACGCCATATTTCGGTCGTTCACTACCACCGCCCTTTCTTAGCCCCACGGGCGCGACACAATAGCGTTTCCGAACGTCGGGAGCACCAATAATCTTTCTATGAACACAAAACATCGTACACACTTTGTAATGGGCAATCGATACACTTGGTCTGCGTCATCTAAGCTAGCCTATTTCAAGCATTACAAAAAAAAACTGCCGCTAAAGCCCATTGTTCATAATTGTCAATTGTTTACGACCGACTCCGTTTTCTACTGTAACAATTTCCTTAATCGCGTAAACAGGTGACAAATTATATGGAGCACGCAATAAAACTACAATTGATAACAATTTTCGAACGAATCAAAGAAGCGAAAAAGTGCATCATGATTCACGGCAACTTCCGCGCATCGCATATTCTGAATACTTAAAAAACCAGAACACATTTTTATTTACGATTTTCTTTAAATATCCAAGTGTCTCTGTAGTTTAATTGTGTGCGATGTAAATTTTTTTCAAATTATTGTTCGATAGCTGGGCAATGTCAGACGGTCACCTCTCATAAATATTGCGTACCTTTTATGAATTTGAATTCTAACACACATGTAAAAAGAACAGAACCATTTCGACATTTTCATACTGCAGGTGAAGAATAACAATGAACATTTTAAATAAGGCAGTGAAGTGTCGCAATCAAAAAGAGCGTGCAAAACACAAACAATATTAAATAATTATATATGAAGGTTTCAAGGTTAAGTACTTAATATTTAATCATCAGGCGACCACGTGGCGTAATCGTATCCGAATTATGATAACTTGTAGGAGGTAAAAACCCATAATTTAATATACCTATTGTGTTTATCGCAATATTTTACGTTTAGTTCGGAAAATAATAATAATAATAATCAGTTTATTTTCACGCAATAATTACGATATATCGCGATTTATTGGTTTTAGACCGAGAGTGTATTGTACGTACGAATATATCCAACAATATACGATAATAATCAGAGTATTTTTATAGCCTTGATAATTGAAAGAATTTCAAGTCAAAAGAGTCTGTAATAAATGAGTTGGGTGAAAGTAGAAGAGGGGAAAAAAAGTTTGTCAGGACAAGCCGGTGGATATCCGAACTCCGTGCCTACTATCACGGGGAATAACCGTGACTGTTCGTATACACATATATATGTAGTTGACAATTAGTGTATGCGCTTTATGTACTGAGGTATCCATTCGTGTGAAATTCTACTGGCCTTCGTGTATCATTACAAGTATCGGCATTGGCGTGCGCCGTCCGCGCAGGTACGAAGCGCAAATATCGCGACCTACTTCGCAGCAGCCGCCTCCGCGCGTGCTATCGCACTGCTAAAAATAGACGAAATGTTGAGAAAGCAACGACAGCCAACGTTTCGCGTTGTTCCACCATTGTTTGTATCGATCTTTTTTCCGATCCACAACTAAATACCAAACGTAACTATAATTAGGTACGTGTTGATATCACAGTGCGCTTTGCTTTTTCCCTAATTGGCACTTAAGAATAATTTTAATGATGTAACATCATTAAATAGTAACTGTGTAATAATAAATGCAGTTATACAATCTCAATGCTGTCGTAAGTAGGGGTAGAATCAGTTACAGTGTGAAGAGCAACAGTTGTATAACTAAATATCATTTTATAAAAATATTGCCACTTACAAATTTAATGCATATCTTTATGAACGCATAATGTCAAAAACACCTTTGAAAACTGCAAAAGATAATTCGTTGTTTACTATTTTAAGAAAGGTTTAAATGAATTGCTATTGACTACCTTCTGAGGGTAACACAAAGCACAGCGACTACACAGCGACTACACAGCGACGGTCACCCGACGCCTGTCGGTGATGTCGAAATTTTCACAAGTGGGCACTCGTGCACGATTTAAAAACTCGTCCCCGTAGGCCTTGAAGTACTTGGCAACTTGCCACACCCATATAGACGCACTGGAAAATATTCTGCATCTCACTTAGGTCAAAGGAACTTCCTAATTAGCTCATCGTTATTGGATTATCACATCCTGGCCCATTGCATAGCGAAACTAAGTTAATCTATTATAAGTTTCTATTTATTCTTTTTCAAAATGCATAAGCCCGATTAACAATACATAGTTATATTAAAAATGATATAAAAAGCCAGGTGTTCAACGGACTGACTCAGAAACAAAGTAAACCGATGCGCTACTTCCGCGTATCAACGTTACGTCTTTATCAAGATATATAGTGGCATTGAAACGTGCTAACACGATAACCGTTTCCTTCTTTATAGAGCTGGCCGAGCATCGTTGAAAGTAGCAATTCAAAATTCCGTACGTTTACTACATACCAATATCAAAGAAGATTGCTAGTGTTTCTGTGGACACATTTGGGGCGCAGTCGTTTAACGGTACTGGCCGTTTAAGCACGATGTTTCTTTTCTCACAAAAAATCTAGACAACAATCGCGACTAATTAAATTAACTCATAGAAAATAGGCTGCACAAAGCACGGCACCGCAATCCGGTTTCCTTCCACGTATGCGATCTCGCTCGTAAGTCTCGGCATTTACCTCGCGAGAATTGGAGGAGCGACGCCGCCAATAAACTCGACACGACGACGTATTGCCAGCAGTCACAACACTCACGAACTTCACACAACACCTGTTTCAGTTACTACGTAACCTCACAACACTGGCTGGAGTGAAGCCCTTTTTCAGTTTTTACACGGATGTCTTAGGAGTTTTTCTTAGGGAGCACACGTATCAAAAGTCGGGTAATTTCACTGACGACGAACGACACGTACACTCGCGCTCGCGACTCGTAACAGACTGCCAGGCCAGAACGAGACGAGAACTGGCCGACCGCAGACCGATTGGACCTGGGAGGGTAGGGGGGGGCGTCGAGGTCTCATTCGCTCTCGCATCGCAAGGTTCACGTAATCACGTCCAGAGTAGGGGGGACGACAACGACCGATAGATTCCGAAACGAACCGAAAAGCACCCGCTAATCCCGCTATCACTGTCGCTACAGCTACGGTACCAAGAGTCGAAGGGCGTGACGTTATCGCTAACATGCGTGTATCGGACGTAAGCGTATGTCCTTCCTCGTGGACGTCACAGTATTCTGGATAAAACAGCTCGTTGTAGAGACCTGGTCCGCGCACAATATTAAATACAGAAACTATCACATTTATTTTCTATTATCTTGTTAAAATGTAGTTGCCACGTCGATATTTTCGTCAGTCCAGCAGAATTACATTGTCAGTAAACATTTATATCTTGGAAATCACCGATTAAATTATATCATGAAATCGTACTCTACTTTTTATATGTATTCGTTTGTATCTTCAGTATTTCGAGTATTCTACTCCAGTTAATAATACATTGGCTTGTTAGGAAATACATATTTTAATTTGCTCTCTTCACACATATCTGAGAAATTTCGAGACTTTTTCTTGTTAGAGTAGCGGGATATCTCATGTAGAGCCATTCCCACCATTTAAAGATATTTACAAATAATTTTGAAAAAATCTGATTTTTTTAATATAAACTGCAAACAAGGAAAATGACAATGTGATCAAAAAAAAGCGATAAACTACCATTACCTCAACAAAATGTTAAACAAATACCAATTTCAATTACAAAACAGGCATCCTTCCTGCCCCCCGTTCAAACAATTTTTATCTTTTACGTATCACAATTTTTATACTCGGCTCAATAGCTATTGATAGTTTGTTGTAGTGACTACTTGTTTGTTTGATCCCAAAACCGGGTTCCTTCAACTATTTAATTCCAATAAACACTATATTAAGGCATAACTGACGCAGCGTTAAGCACTTTCAATGTTGACTTTGTTATCGGAATGTATTGTGTCATCGCCTAAACTTTTGTGGCGCGATCTCTCTAGCGTTAAAAATCCGTTATGTATAAAGCAATTTGCATGCAACAAAAAACTCGAGCACAGAGGAAATTTCTCTGCGTGCAAAGTTTTTGCTCAGTTGTTCACGGTTGGATCGCGACCTGCGTTTAATTTAGCTTGCGCGCGAAAAAGACGAAGTTAACAATACAAATACCTCCATCTCACTCTACTGGCTGCGGCTGAAATGCTTGAATGATTCCTACGCTCGCAATGCTTACTTACAGATTCTCTCGACTTTCTTCGCAGCGCGAGTTCGCACAACTTTCCGAGTCATTGTTCTCCGCGCCGCACGTGTGAGAACTTTTGTTTTTGTTTCGGTTCCATGTGATTTTCTATAACACTTCTGACTAATATGCTCTGTACGCTCACAGGATTATAAGGAAACTTTTTTACATCGAACGCACACACGAAATACTTACTAGTGGATTTTCTAAAGTACTATACTATTAACATTGGAATTGTAATAACCCTCGTTGATCCTATAGGATGGATTCACAATTATTTTACACGCTTAATTCTCCAATGAAACGCATAAATCCTTTTACTGATAACCTTGGTATCATCTAACGGTAGAATATCACTGTTAGTCTTCTAGTGCAATTGGTTGTACCGACCAGTCAATGTCGCGTAGTTCTATTTCCAATACCTTAATTATTAAATCGTGTATTGCACGTGATGCGCATATGTGTACTGTCCACATTTTTCCACCATTGGCCTGCGTACGGGTGAAGAGTGATACGGTACAGATGTAACGCGCGGAGAATAAACTTAAGCGCGATACGCAACTCCTACGTAAACATTGACACGCATGTAAATCTTAGTAAACAGTGCGTGTTTTATACATATCTCTCTATCTGTAAAGCCACGCCTAAATCCGGTAGAGGTAAGCAGAGGATAACAGTTTCCAAAGGTCCTGTCGTATTGCTTTCGCCATTTCTATCTTAATTGAAAGCCATCACATAGGCGCATTCACTAGACATCCTCTCGGCCTGATCTTCTTACAATCATCGGAGCGCAGATCACCGAAGTCTCCTAGGTAGATACACAGCAGACAAAGATATATAATCAAAATATGTTAGACCACTTATAATAATACTAGCTGTGCCCCGCGGTGTTACTCGCTTAGGTTTCGAATTAGTACCAATATCGGGATAAAATATATCCTATGTCCATTCTCAGGCCCATCGCCCATTCCAAATTTCATTACAATCGGCTAAGCGTGTCAGCGGTGAAAGCGTAGCAGACAGACGGACAGACAGAGTTTATTTGCATATAATATACATGTAAATCTTCCTCTTGCATCACTCTGTCTATCGGTGGAAACCGCATTAAAATCCGTTGCGTACTTTAAAAGATCTAAGTGTACAGACGGACGGCGGGAAGAGACTTTGTTGTATACAATGTAGAGATAATAAAGACTATTATTAATATCAAGATCCCTAAGATTTGTGTTTAAATGGACACCGATCTTGGCGTCCGAGTGTTACAGTGCTTAGTGCCGCACGTGACTTGCATACATACGAGAATGTGTGCACACTTGACTGCGTCTTGCATACGAGTGCAGTAGGTATGCGGCGCAAGCGTGCTCCGAGCACAATACTGTGCAAGAATTTAAAATATTCACGTCAATATATTGGATATTACGTCATAAAACCATTTGAAGTGCGTCTTAACGTTTGAATTGATTAAAATATTTATTTCAGGACAAAATTACATAACATACGATTGGTCATGTCTAACTTCCAAACCGACGAATTTTCATATAAACTTTCAACCCCTATTTTACTCCTTTAGGAGAAGAATATCTGAAATTCCTTTCTCAGTGTTCACTTACGCTATTTAAAGAACCTATCTGCAAAGTTTCAGGATTCTACTTTCAGCGGTTTCGACTGTGTTGATTCTCTGAGTCACATACATATATAATTTTTTACGGTTAAATACATAATTATTTACAACTAGTTCTTAATACAGACCCAAAATGTTGTTTTCTGATTTCTTTAAAAACCACACATATAAGCCTTTGTGTAAGTAATAAAGACATTCAAATGCCGTAAAAACCGGCTAGCTATCATAAATAACTTGAATAGACAAGCATACATAACAGTTTGTGAAGATGGAGTCCTTAGTCTGTGATATTTCGGTGAAAAACGAACACGACGTGTTTTTTTATTACAAGTTTCCATAATTTATGTGAAATATTAATAAACAACATCCACATTACAATATAATTGTCGTGATACTAATTTCGTATACATCGGTAGCAATTACGATAAAATATTATCGATAAACTATTATAGACGTAAATGTTTAAATAGATATAACTTTGCTGTTTACTGTGACAACACACTTTGGTAACTTCCTATTGCGATACATTTTCAAGAGCACGCTGTGCTGTTGCTAGCCGCGATACCAGTGCGAGGTAAAGCCGCACATTACGCTAATCACGAACAGTTTCATCATGACTATAACATTGTCACGTGCGATGCAAAAATGTAGATCGTCTCACTTTGATTTTATCACAAAACGTTACGAAATAATAGTGCGATTGCGTAAACAATTGTTTTATAAACATCAACAATGTTATAGTTATAATATTGTACACCCGTTTTGTGTATAAATGAAGCGTTCACGTGTATATGCGATGTTTTTCTTCGCCGTACAATATTTAATCGTAAGAAGAATTATTTGGAATTTATCGTGACAGAGATAGAGCAAAATACTTGTAGTTCATGCACGTATGTTACAGTTTAGCTGTATTTACGTAAAGCATTTTAGGTAACAGTAATTTGCGCATCTCCGTTACACGCTAGCGGTGGCGGATGGCGGATGGTAAACTAGGGATACCACATGTTTTGGACAGAAATTGTATGAAATAAACTTAATATTTTAACATATGTATTATAAAAGTAAGAAATCGATACGTCAATGACGTAATATTTTTGTCCAATATGAATGATTACTAACGTTCCATTTATGAAATCGGTCACAGATGCTATGCCAGACGAATATGTTAACGCTTTCTATTTTAGTGTAATACCAAACGCTTCATACGGGAATAAAATTCCGCTAGCACTTGCACTATTGCAAAAAAAAAAGTAGCTTTTGAATCGTTTAAAATTTTTCTTTAATATATGATTGCAACATGCAATTATAATAATAATTTTAATTAGTATCAATTTGTTTGAAAATATGGTTGTAAAATTTTCTTTTTCATAACACACATTTATTGCATTTTTTTTACTTTAAACCCAGATGCAGTTGGCAACCCTAAGCGGTGGTGACGCAACTCGTTGTGAAAGCTGATACGAGTAGAATTGGGTTAGACTCGCGACGCTAGCGCCTCTACAACCGTACATTTTTGTTGACGACAACATTGCCACATTCATGTTTGCTGCTCTTTTATACATTAACATTCCGTAACTCGCGGCTTGTGTTCTTAATAAAGACGTTAACGTGCTATAGAAAATATTCCAGATTCCCTACGTTCAAAATCGAAATCTCATAAAACCATAGGATTTATGAAAATAATAAATAAGTGACTGGTAATGGTAATTACTAAATGAAGTACGTTACTAAATCGAAGGAAAGTTTTATTACGATCTCTCTTTCAATTACACTAATACAGTTGACAAAGAGCGGCTTGCACGAAAGTTATCTATGTTATCTTAATGGTAATGAAAATAGGTCGCTCAACAAAAGTATTACGTATAATATTTTTTTATTCCTCACAAGATAGACAGATGGCACTGAATGCCAAATATCTCTATCGTTACAATGCAAATGTGTATGTAAGCAGTTGCCAAGAGAGACCAAGACGCATCTAAACTAAAAACGCATACTTATATTTTCTGACAGAAGAGTTCAAAACATGCACAGGCACATGTATGAAGAATGATGAATGTGACAGCAACACGTCATGTCTGTAAGGATATAACTTTATATTTTTATATTATTAAAGCAAAATTACACCGAATTCTACGAATCTCCTTTGAAGACAAATTTATAATTCTTCGAACTCACGAAATTAACAACTCTTAAACTTCATCGAGAAATCGTTAAAGTACTCAACTGGTTAAAAATAAAACAGACCTTTCCACGTGTATCTTTGTAACAATTGTTTCGTGAAGCCTTTAAAAAGTACGGTAACAGCTTATAAAATTCGTTACAACTGTTATCCGGGCGAGGAGGGTCAAGGGCGGTGTCGTGGCAGAACGAGTGTCATTATACCGAAGGGCAAAGGGCAGCTGCTACAAACACTGATCCTTGGTCAGATATTAGGCAGGAACTTTAATGTTTATTCTATATTTGCATTTAATTACTTCCAACTCCACAACGAGTCCATATTGTAATTGATTAAAATTTGGCAGTCGAGTTATCACGTTATGTGGGCGATATTTATAATAACAAATAACACTTCAGGGACCGGCACCGAGATCGAGAAGATTCCGTGTAGTGATTAATTAAATTGTTTTCGAAGTGACTCAGAGTCACTTCCGTGCTCAATTTCTTAATTACAGTGAGAGTTTGCGAACGAAATCAAAAGAAGTGAAAGGGAATTCTTTATGTCACAGTACGAAACATTTTCTTTAATAGAGATACTCGTACTTATTTGGTTTTGCACTTAATGCCGATGTGTGCTGAAGACCAGCATTGTTATTCCGTCCGGCGGCGCCATGGCTTTGACCCGAATGGATTTAGGTCAAGAGGAATCGATTTATTGCCATCCCGTTCGCCGTTATGCAATGAGTTTCATGCGCTTCGAAGCTAGAAGAAAACAAAGAAACGAAGAGGCACTTTCACTGTCAAGGTCGCACAAGCGTTTGTCTTAAAAGTAAGGATTGTTAATTTCAACCGTCGCGGTATCCGCCGTGAGCTCGTGACACGTCAACTGCGACCCGCGTTGGTACAGGTGTGCTGCGAAATGTGGTCAAGGTTAATCTTTTACGAAAAAACTTATTCATTTACAGCTGCAATTTATACGTCACAGATAAAAAAATTAAGAAAATCGATCACCTGTACACAGTTCACTTAGCGATAAGATTTTAAATGTCATATCGGTTATTTAACGACCAATTAGCTCAAGGATTGTGCAGGACAACAATAGGATTTATATTTTTCGTTCTTTGCCTGAAGTGTAAAACGTTTTTTGTGATTAATTTATGTGTGACCGCAATTCGTAGATGTTTCTAAACTGTGCGTTGGTTTTTTTCTCACAATTGTGAATGACGTGGAACTTAATCCGCCACGATTTTTTTGGTGTAAAGGCTCGCAAACTGGCTCCCTGTTAATACGTGGTCTCCGCTATGTAATCACCAAAAGCTATTCCATATTCAGTTGAAGACTATCTTACACTAATGCTTTCAAATGTCTCTCTATAGCCGAGCTCTGGCGGTACGCGCGGTAAACCAGAACCAGACTGGTTGCTGAATGTGGCCTCCGAACCCAGAATCCCCGCACCAGTGTCGCTTCACTCCACAGTCTTTCTGTAGAACGCCGCGTTTTTTCTTTAACTATTATACATGTACCATTACAAAGGACATCGCAGAAGGTCTCAACAAAGCGAGAACGTCAGAAGAGGTCAATAGGGATAAGATTGTGGACGGTGTGCGGCGTCATCATAACTGTGGCTCGGTCTGTTTGTAACCAATCACATTTACTGCAATCTCTCTAACGGGTACTCCTCGCGTATGTCGTTAAAGTAAAAGCGCACGGAAAGTGCGTCCTACAAATTGCGCTGCGATTACGATTTATTTATTACAATCCTGTATGTACTTTAAGGGTCAATAAAATTATCTGTTATAGATAGATACAGGTTGCCTTAAGTCGGATAGCTATGTCATTAATAAACGGAGATGTTTCAGGAATATTCACGAATAGCTATAGTGATTACTAAAAAAAGTAAAGTTAAAGTATGCAAAATAGTTTTTTTTTTACCCTTTTGTTGGTCCATATAAGTCTATATAAGTATTTATTTATTTACACTTTTTTGTGACACCTTAAACTAAAAGGTTGTACAAAGGGCGGACTTAATGCCTAGTGGCA
>DWDX01003298.1:0-13360 GCA_018245675.1 Agara michaeli | reverse complement strand
AATTCACCAGTTACGTTTAAGTCTCACAATGGAATAGGTGGTGAGCCTATTGCCATGCACCGGGCACACATCCAGACCCTGAGTCACTGCTAGAAATTCTTAATTAGAAAAATCCAACAGTACCCAACAAGGGATTTGAACCCAGGACCTCCCGATCGGCAGTACTACATATTTCGTTGTCATGAGGTTTGTAGAATGATCAATGCATTTACGTGCTTAAATGTTAAGTATTACATATCTAGCTGTATATCATCGTGTAGGGCTTAACAAAGAAATTACACAGCGTCACGTTAAAACTAACGCCGGTTACGCGTTCATTGAGCCGCTCGCCGTGTAACAATCGGCACTCCCCCGCAAATTCCGAGTATTATTTTTATTTCGCGTTATTGTCGCGAAAAACGGCCGATCTCTATGTGCCGCCACAATGGGGCGTCGGTGATCCCCTGCCAATTAATATCGGCCACGCTGGTCATGGTTGTGTGTGTCGGTTTCGGACTTTTTCTCGCGACACATTTGATGTAACGCAGATAGAACGGTAATCAATCTTCGATATCAATGTGACATTTGTGTGTCGGTCTACTATATAATTCCACAATCAGTACTGTGAAGCTTGATTCAATTTTTTGTATAAATGGATTAATACCGTTTGGATTTTTTATAATATTACGACAACAATGTTACTTCATTTATTTTATATGATTATTATTTTATTGTTGATAAAACAAATCCTCTCTTTCCTTTACCGGTTTTACCGAACCATACTTCCATCAGGGGTTCTAATAGAAGAAATTTAAGTATGGAATAAGTAGTGTTGTACAACTGTTCAATATCCGTGTTCCTTTGTCATTACTGCGTGCACATGTAAATAAAAAAATCCTCCATGCGTTTCAAATACCTTCGCCTGTTGGCATTTAGAGGACATTGTAAATATCAATAGCGTTACATCTGGAGCGATATCGTTACCCGTCATTCTACGACAACAAAATACAAGGTAACAACAACAAACACGAACATTATTTGTTGTAACACAGACAAAGTTTCACAAATTAACAGCGCGTTACAACTGCAGCGACGACGGCGGGACAAAACGTAATTAATAATTTATGCGACGCCGACGGTCGACTCTAAAGTTCTCTTTAACACACAAGTAAATCGCATCGCACGTGTGGTGACCTTTTCCGAGTTGAAAAAACAAAGCACAAATTCAACTGGGACGCCACACCGTGTCGTAACGAGCTAATTTAAACTTTTGACAGTACTAGGGTGGCTCCCCTAACCGTCACCTGAGGCGTTAGAAGCCTGGCTAGACATAACTTTTCAATAAATCAGAGATAATGTTGAGACGGTGGCATTCCGTACCCACGTGGACTAACACTGGTGTACTTTTTAAAGTTCATATCTATGTGTAGGTATGTTTTGAAGCATAACAAACCGTTAATCGTTATGAAATCAACAAAAATGTACCTATTAATGGATGGAAAAGATAAAGTTTCAAATATAGTGTCCTAAACGGAGCAACGTATAGGGATTTAATTGGTTTTGTGTTTAAAGTGTTTTCCTGTGAAAGTGAGATGTTTTTAAGCGAAAAAAAGTAGCTTATGTCACACTCCAGCTCTTCAACTATCTCCGTACCAAAAATCACATCGATCCGTTGCTCCGTTTTTACGTGAAAGAACGACAAACAAACAAACAAACAGACTTTTGCATTTCTAATATTAGTATGAACTTTAGTGTTTTCGCTCATCACTTGTAAAACCTCTATTGACTCAATTACTACAAATACATATTAAACATTATTCACAATTAGACATCCAACAAATCAACATGTATTAAAAATTAATACCAGTAGTCTATTGCGGTGTACATAATATATTGACAGCGGCAATAGTATTTCGATAGCGCGTAGATAGTAGCGCGATTCTATTCCATCCCTTTGAAAATTGGACCACTCGTAATAAATCAGTTCGTAGCCGTGTAAAGTGTGGGTGTACGGCGCATGTGTAGGCTGACCAATGTCCAGTGGCGAGCGAGGGCGTGGTTCCTACCTGCTATTTGTTCGATACTTTGCACTCGATATCAAATTTCCGTAAACGCACACGCCAATAGGGTTCGGTGTTGTTCGGGCGATTCGTTAACTTTGGCTAGCTGTTGATTTATGAGGTAGTATATTTGTATTGTTCGTCATTCCTTTTAAGAGTCGTTACTGTTATACTTTTAGGCAAACTGTTTTTTAAGTGAAGACAGTAGTGAACGAGTAGGCAGGCAGTCACACGTAACAGCTGTAGACATCTGTAAGAAACCTGGAACAAGACTGTAGGAATAGAATTGTTAGTGCCAATTAGTCAATTTAGTATTTGTAATAACTAGAAATGTTGATGTAATATTAGTAAATGTTAATAAAAATCTACACAAAAGGTTTTGATGTGTCAAAGGAGTATCGTCTTTCTTATTTAATATTTTTTGTAAATATCAATTAGTCTCATTACATTTCAAACAATGTTGATCGAACCAGAAAGAAGCACACGTTTGAACTTCCTCGCGGAAGCGATTAAAAAACAAAACCATTTGCCACGAGCCATCAGCGCCGCCTAAATAAATCTGTAAAATAACACGACACATTTACATAATAAACCCCCTAAACAAACACATAGGTCATGGTAAACAAAGCGATCGAACCATGTAGTTTTTGCTATATTAATTTAATACTCCGGTTACAGTCGACCCCTGTGTACATTCAAGAAAGTACGTCCTACTTTTCTTTACAAAGAGATTGAAGGAATAATAATAATAAGAGCGTACGGAATGTAAGGGCGTCTGCATAGTACTTATGCGAAATTAGCTCGCGAACGTCTTTGATGTACCGGCCAATTGTGCGCCGCTTGAATATGAAAGCGCCTTTATAATTCTTAGGCGTCGATGCCGTGTCGCCTTTATTTATTGGGCAATTAACGAGTGTACATGCCTCGTATATAATGGAGCAAATTAATATATAAGCCCCATTTTTATTGCACGAGTTGTGAGATTACAAATGGCGTCCGCCTAATCGTTATTTCGTATTTTATAGAGTTTGGAACAATCTTATGAAGCTCATAAGAAACAGTAGCTATTGTTTCCGGAAAGAATATAAGTAGGTAGATGGTAGGAAGAAATATAAGTAAACTTTCTAACAGTATAATTGTGTGTTAACAAGCCTTAATTTTACCATTACAAAGAGCAACATATTAAGAGAAACGAAACGTCTTAAACGATATTATGACAACAACTGTTCAAGGCTATTAACTTTCCAGTCCGAACAAAAAGGCGTAATAGCCCTTTCCATAAGACCACAAGCAAGGACTGTCATTACATCCTTTACATTCAAAAAATAAGCGGTCAATCCCACAACTGACACCTCAAAACCGTGACTCCTTTAACTCACCGCACCTATAATTAGTTGCCACATATAAAAGGCTCAATGTCCACATGTCATCCAAACTGAGTTGTTTAAATAATTGGCGTTCAATTTCATCTCGCAAACGCTACAATGCCACGGCGAAGGTTAATTATTTTTCGACCCTGCAATTTATCATCTGTTCAAATATGACGAGTTAGCGTAAGATGGATTTGCGCGCGTGTATGATAATGACGTAATTTTGTTTCGGTCAATAGGTAATTGAAGGTTGCTAGTGGCTGTAACCTAATAATTAAAATATGTGGATGTAACAGCTAAAATACTTTTATCTTTTTCCACAAGCATTGCTGCTTAGCAGCAAGAAGGGAGGCCTGTGTTGCTTCCACAGTAAAAAATGAATATGGGATATATTTTACACGTAACCAACATTGAACAAAACGTCTGAATTGTTTTTCATATTCTCCATTTTCTTCAGCGGATGCGGACAGCGCGGCAGAAGGCGGGGGTTCGCCGACGCCCGGCGTCCCCGCCGACACTCTTACCTGCGGGGCTTGTCGCCGGGCATTCGCCCTCGCCGACATCGTCCGCTTCATCCAGCACAAGGTCTCGTCTTGCGACAAAGACCTTACATCCTATCATTGCTATAGCGCTGGTAAGTTTTTCATCAAACTTTATGCCTTACTTTACTATGTCAACATCTTCGTTAGTAAGGATTACTTGCAAGTTGAATCATATTCAATGCATTTGATTTTCGATAACTGTCTAATTTATAACTATGTTTCGTAATATAGTGCAATACTTTGCTTTTCCTAGGACCGAATTCCGACCAAGAAGATGGTTCAAGACCAGGTCAGGTCGCAAGCGCCAATTCAAGCGGTAGAAGACCTTCCCTTTTAACTGCTAGGAGGCCACCCAGCAGCAGGGTGCACACCCCACCGCTTGCTAGTCCTTCGATAGCTCATCCTGATCTTTTAGAAGATGGAGGTGCATCGAGTACTCCCAAAAGGTTATTGGAAGGTAAGCTTTTAAAATACTGCCAATTATTAATAAGTAAATCTATTAAAAACACTTATTATTGTACTCGAGAAATATCCTTCATGACATCATATAGTACAACATTTAATTAGGGAAAAATATATGAATACCCAAATCGTTTTTAAAATACAAAATCAGTATGAGATGCAACAAATATTTTAACAGTATCATTATTTAATAGATGTGGAAGCCGAAGTGTCGACGCCAAAGAGAAGAGCATCCACGTCACCAATGCCTTCAAGTTCCCCTGATGAAGACATCAAACCCAAGATTAAACAAGAACATATGGACACTTCCGAGTCGCCCGAACACCAAAAGAAGTCAAGGACCGAAGTGGCGGATGCTGAATCTAACACCATGCATAGTGGTGAGTGTTAATTTGATATTTTTTCCATAACCATTCCGAAAATTATACGCAGATAACTCAATATTACCTGGTCTAAATTCAAATGTATCTGTCTTATAACTTGAATGTATACGCATAACTGATCCAAACAAAAAGATAATTCGATGTCCCCAACACAACGATACGTTTTCACGCCCGCACCAAATTTAGAAAAGATTTCATTTCAAACGTCTACGTCATGTTCCTTTTTCTGTCCAGTATTTAGTGTTTTATTAATGATTGTTACAATCCGTTGACGGGTTCAAAGGATTTGATCTTTGGAGACAATTTTATCGGTTGGCTTTGTCTCTTTTGTCCTATACCGTGCAAGATGTTGCACAACAACAATGCTGGACGTCGTTCGTAGAATGCTTACGTCATGATTCGTCCATACATTTCGGGTCGTGGCTTAATCACGTCACTGCACAAAGAAATCTTTTTATAGGGTGTTAGTATAATACATCCGAATATAGATAGAACTTTTGCGAGATAGCGAAAAAAGGCCAAGTACTGAAATTTTTGTAAGGTATTAGCATATAAATAACATTTCACAAACTGAGTCACGGCAATCATCTCATTAACTCATCAAAAAATCTAAATCCCACCTTTTGAATAATATAATAAAGATCCTAATGCCAATAACAATTTCATTACACAATTAAACTTTAGAGCCGGTTCAAGTAAGAGAAATCAGAACATCTGTATAAGCGACCGATCTTGCGGGGGTGGTTCGAAAAATAATCTATCCGAGAGCGTAACCCTTTGTGCGAGCAGATGTGCCGTCATTTGACACTTTTGTATTAAACCGTTGCACAACAAAAGCTTTCTTAAACCCGAAAATTGTGCACCGTTCAAAATTTCCAACCCGCATTTTGTCAACCGCTTTGTACAACAAGGAGCTCAAGCGGTCGGAACAGTTTACACAAAATTACCAACGCAAGTATTCACAGTTGATAGAGAAATGCGAACTTTTAGTCAAAACTATTTTCTGTTGAAAACAACATTGCAACTACAATAAATGATACTTTTATTTTTCGCTACAGATATGTATAGCATTGCCACACAATAAGATTGCGCTATCGTCTAAACGTCAATTGCAGGTTTGGCTTCAACACCAGTTGTTCCAGATTATTAAGTTTATCCTGAACGTTCATATTAACCCCTTCAAGTGAGCTGTCAAACCAGCTTCATTCAATATCACATGAGGGTCCCATTGCAATAAAATATCATAATATTATATTCAATTGATAAACAGAAACAAAGCAATCCCATCTATAAATCTACTAAACTCGAGCTTATTGTCACAATAAAGGTATAATTGTCATGGTGACAGTTGAAGCGCGACCTCGTGCCAACTTAAAAAAAGGATCTTAATTTCAATTCTATTATTTTGTACATATTAATTAACCCCATCTCTCTATGAACAGATAAAGGGGATGTTTTGGAAGAAAAAAATTATTTGCATGAGCACACGATTGACGTGCGCGCATTGTTATCTTGTGCCTTTTGTGATGACCCTTATGTTAACCATGACCGTGTATCCGACAAAAGAGGTAAAGTTTCGTGAACCGGTCATTGAATATTCAGCAGTTCCGCTGTTTGTTTAAAGTCCAATGTTGAAGGACCATTTGTTGACGCTAACGTCTCTCCGTACATAGCCAATTGATATTATAATTGTCAAAGAAGCTACTAAGGCTCCATTGTCAGAAGCGGTCTTTTATAATTTTTGTCATAGATAAAAAATGTTTGGCGTGCTTCTGACACGCTGTACATGCCCATGTGCTCGCCGTGACCTACGGAACTTCTTTGAGCGTAACACAATAGTTGGCGATATTTTTAGTTTTTGTATGGTCGGGAAGGTGTCTAAGTGGCGGGTTTAAATAAGTGGCTTTTAATTTTGGATGTGACGTCTTGCCTTTTCTGTGAGAAATGAGAGGGGGGGAGATTGCCTCGCGCCTACCGCGTGTCCTTTAGCTGTTCGGTTACTATTTATATTGAGCATGAAACTAATACCCTTTCTTGCATTAAGCAATGCGCTTTAGCAGCCATGAATGTGGCACGTAATGCATGTATCTAAATGCTATTAAGCGCTGCGTATTTCCACATGTTTTTTTTAGCTATTGTAGATGCATTAACAAACAACGGCTATACGTGTACATTGTTACCAAAATGTGTCTTCGCTTCTGTTATTTCCATCACAAAACGCCCGAGAACCGATGGTCGTCATTTACTTGTATCAAAATAAATATTGGATCAAGTGTACGATGGGTCCAGTGTTTATTCTGTTTTGTTTGTCTTACAAATTAATGAAGGATTGTCGAGACAGCTAGGTGTTTTGTATTTAAAATTGTAAGGATGGCCTCATTAAATATTTGCCGCGCCTAGATTTCTGATTCATTTAATTCCATAAGACAACAGATCAGATTTACATTCACGTAGCTATATAATTTTAGAAATTATAATTTATTAGTACAATACCAGTAGAAATATAGTGAGTTTATATGAAATTTTGCATTTATTTTTTGATGCAACGTCTGCAGCTTTGTGACCCTGTGCATAATGACAATGCTACGGTAGAGGGATAGGCATATCGATTGCGCGGGACCCCTCTCTCGGTGCTCGCTGATAAAAATTATCGTTTTAAACTTGAACGTGCACGGTCTACCGCATCGTAAAACGTCGGTCAGCGAAGACTAAACAATGATGCTTTCTACTCGCCCGCTCATGCAATATAAACGTTACCACAAAAGAGTTTCAATGGGACAGATTTTTAGATAAATCCCTCGCGCTCGCTGTCTAATTACGGATTCATAGGCCGTTTTCTTGATCGCCCCCGCAAATGATTCCCTGAGTCCCGTCCACGATATTTCCATATCAAGACATGTTTTCTTAAGGGTCGGCCACAAAGGGCCATCTCGACGCCCAATCTTTAATCCTATCTCGGGACCTTTGCGGGCAAATTTAAATTTCTTTAGAAATATCGTCCTTATTATGTATGTGCGGGTTCTATTCCTTGCGACGTTCGTAGGAGAGATAACGTAAGTTAAGTCCGAGAAGAGATTGTTGAGAAAAAACTACCGCTAAGTCCGACCAGATCCCATCTTAGAAATGGTGTCTGTTGAAAAGTATGCTCTAATGTAGGGGCTTAAAATTCGGTATCGATTGCTATGTTTGGGATTAGTACAACCATATTTTGTATATGAGGTGATAAGTCTTTATGAAGGGTCAACCTTTTCTATAGTGAGCTTCACCCTTTTAGTGAAAAGAGTCCGTTGATAGCTGATTTAGGAATGGTGATAATGCATTCACTGTGTGTAAATATATCATAGATTTATTCTATGATAGATTGCTCTGCCCCAAGCAATGCTTCATGCGTATGAAATATGTTTGACAACGATTTTAGAATATTTTTGTTAGTTTTGGAATACATCCATTTTAGGTTCGAGCAGTAAGCGCAGTATTTGATAACTGTAGCTTTGTATTATGATATTACGTTCTGGTAAATTTTAAATAATTTTAATATTTGATACTTTATCGTATATGATAAAGTATATACGATACATATATTTTATATCAAACGGTATAAATGATTTGTAAATCGTTTATGTTGATGTTTTTCAATATCAACGTAATGTGTTTATTATTTTTGTTTTCTGGGTTTAAAAACAGTATTCCGGTGTGCCTGGGTGTAAAGGACGTTCATTTTTAAACATAAAACATAGCTTGCGTTACATTCGAAACTCAAGTTTGAACCGCGTCCACTTTGATGTCCCCGATCTTCCCCTGCATCGTTTTATTGTTTTTCCTCAATTTTTTTGTAATATGTGGTAATGGTCGTCACACACGTGTCGACAACGGTTATTATGAGTTTAAAATAGCCCTCGCATCTGGCCAACGACGGTCGCGGACCAATTTCGGAGATCACATTTTGGTGCCTCGTAAGAGGATTTTGGACGTGTGTGGATTTGTTTCTAGGGATAGATATTTCTCATGTTGAAATCGTGGCGACATTTTTCTAACATAATTATTAGTATATAAGTGAACGATGTACATAAATCGATTGTTGTACGTTTGTTTAATATGTAATATTTTCAATTAAGACAAATAATTGTTATTATAAATTGAGTACAGTACCTATATAAGAAACTTTTACGAAATTTATACCCTTATTAGCGAACTTGTCGGCTGTGTAGCATGTAGGTAGGAGAAAACTTCTGTTCAATGTCTATAATGATGATAATATTTTATTTTTCCGTTATAATTGGTCTTAGAAATTTTTTTACACCCACTTAAGATAAGGCCTTCATTTTATTTCGTACGTGTCTACATATTCACGCAATGTATTGTACAAATAACTTCTGTAGTTTTTCATACGACTTTCTATTAGTGACGGATAGATGTTATAAAATTTGTTGAAGCTATCAATAACATCACGCCCTATTTACATAGGCGTAACTGATTTCAGGGAGGGTGCGTTAGAAACAATTTGTGAAGTAACTCGATAGTTTACAAAAATCACAATTTAGCTTGCCGTTCGCAATGGGTGCGGTACGCCATCTTGGATTTATGATTTTGTAAATTGATTTTAGGAAAGACAATTCACAGAGGAAAACGCTTATATTAATTTTCTTGTTTCCTTTTTGTAGAATATGGCGAATTCGCAATATTCGCAATATCCATCATGCACATAGCAGAAGTTAGTAACATTTTAATTTATGTCAACCATATGTGTTTTAGTTTGACGTCATTCAATAAAATTAATGATATTCATATTAATTTGGCGGCATTACGAAACGACGAAACTAAGACAGAAATGGACAGAGATATGCGCATGCATGGTTAAGCATTCGTGCGTGCGCATGTAATATATACCTACGCAGGCACTTACATATTTTAATACATAGATGTAAATATTACCTCCGATAATTACACGAGCATATTTCTTCCTTCTGAGTTGGCTGCGATCAAATAGTGAAAGAAATAATGTTTTTTTACGTAGGTTTACTTTTTGTAATGGTATTTATTTTTGGTAAATTTAAGAGTAATTTACCGAATCCGAATTTTTTTAATTAGAATCAATTTTTTCAAGCAGCAAATTTTCGAAACGTATATTTCTGTTACGTCATGCTTTGACCGTTTCTGTTTGCTCGCAAAAGTTTAATTATGTTAACGAAACATTCGGTCCGGGGTCACTTTTTGTTCGGTCCTTCGCTCGGTATGTACCTACGTGTTTCAATGAAACACTTGTGTACAGACACCGCGCGGTCGAATCGGTCATCTCATTATTTTACATGTTTACTTTGTCCCAGACACTGTGACATTCGTAATGTATGCGTCATACACACTTCAAAGGATCTCGCGGTTAGCTGCATGAAATTACTAAAAAATACTGACTAAGAACATAATAAAGTCGTCATTCAGACAACGAACGATATAGATATATCATACACTATTATAGCACGTGGCGTTGCGTCACGGCTAATCTCTACACGTCTGACACACCGTAAAGAAATGCATGAGAATTCTACGCGAATAATAAAAGAGAAAATTTTAAGTCATTTTCATTAATATCGACCTTTACCGATCAATTTTATCATTAACATATACCTACCTTTATCCGATGGTAATTATAGTCAAGTCGTATTGAGTTACATATACATAATAAGAAACGTACTTTACAGGTTTATTTAATGCCAGCTCAACGCTATGTTTGCTGTATGTAATTTTTTTCTGTTACTTTTTTATTTGCAAACGTAACATCACACCTGTAATCCCTAAGGGGTAAGCAGAGGAGTGTAGTACACCCGCACATTTCACCAGTTACGTTTAAGTCCAACAATGGAATAGGTGGTGAGCCTATTGTCATACACCGGGCAAATCCAGACTCGTGAGTCGCTACTAGGAAATTCTAAACTTTTTTATTTATTTTAATAAACTGCCGAATAGGCCACTTTCGTGGCCGGGCCGTTCGTGCCAATTGCGTTTCATCTACAAATTTTATTTTCCATCCCAACGTAACATGTCTCCAGTTATGGGTCACAATTTGCACCATTCGGGTTATAACTTCGCTAGGGGGTGGGGAGGTCGGAAAGGGAAGGCGGTCATTCAACGCAGCGGCGCGACGGACATCCGTCGCATAACAAGTCGATGGCGAGCGAGGCACCCTGCGCTCTTATAAATATCGCATAGCTTCGAAAATAGGACACTTTTTTTCAGCCGCATGATTAAGGTTTTTCTTCGTATTTCTCGATTGAGAAATCCTTTGCTTATTCTATTATGCGATGTTTTAATGGACTTTGAGCTTAGTCGCTTTAAGAGATTTGATGGGTTTTAGGTTAACTTTATTAGTTAGGTGGGTGTATTGGAATGGCTTATAATGATAAAAGCATAATAAATATAATTTTATAATCATGCATTTCATATACATCCATGTTCCATTTGCAATACAAAATTTTCGGATAGATAAACTAAAATAAGACGCGTGGACACTATCTGCTTCTAAAGTTTCAGCCAAAAAGTTTTCATATACATCTTCATTGAATTTAAATTGAATATTGAAGTCGGCTTTAATATTGACAGCTACTCATATTAATTATATTTCATTTTTTATTAAATAAAACCCGAACACTCATTATTAAAAATTACATTTGTATTTTGCACCTAAATTGCTCGGTCTACCTAATGCCTCGGGTCCGAAACGCTGACTACAGAAACATATTATTCTTGAAAATTCCACGAATCTAAATGTGCATAAATTAATTTCTGTTTAATTTCCAGCTGAAGGCACAACCATTCAGTTAAAAACTGTTACACGTCGTTTTATTTCGTATGAAACAGTGAAGAAATAAATCCGTGTTTTTTAATATCTCCCGGTCTGTCTCAAACCTAAGTGTAGGTGGTAGTTTCTAACGGTGTCCGCGAGAGGCGCTGTGGTGCGAACAACTGTTGTCGCCCGGAAACAGCGGCGTCGGCTTCCGGCCGAATGTACTATATGGACCGCTGAGATTTCATATTTCTTAGCTCGCTCTCGGAATTTTATTTACGACATTTTTTCCCAAAAATTTATCAACTGTTCCGTTGAGCAGAAAGTTTGTAAGAATTTCAACCCCACTGACGTATTTAGGTAACGAATTGTAAAAATAGGCTTAAAAAGCCGATTTATTGGCTGTTCATTTATAGATCACAAGTATAGCTTCTATAGGCACCTAATACTGCAATACACACATTTTATCGTCAATAGCGTAAAATAATTTGTTTGTTGTTTTCGTATGACAATCAAATTATTAGTATAAGTTGAGTTAAATGATAACATATCGACCATTAAGAGCTACGTTACGTATAACTTGGAGCGTATTCATGAATTCTTATCTCTGGGATAGACTATCCGAGTCCCACTCTGGGCTGTACATTAACGACTCGCATCCCCAATTCCCCAACTATCACACAAAAGTATGACATTCTATGGAATTTAAGCATTAAAATTTGGATGTTGAGAGCCTTTTCACGTTACTGCTGCTTCATTAACAGTACTTCATGAGAGTCGCGAATGGCGGTCTGCAGACAGATAATCAACAAAACTCACGTTTTATACATTCAGATACAAATCTAGACGGTAAGAGAGGTCTAAGGTATGTTAAATTGTATCAAACGAGGCGGCGAGTAAGCGACGACAATACTATCCGAAATCATCCGCTACATAGAAAATATTCGATTAAAACATAAAATGTTAAATATTCTTTTCTAATAAATTGCCTTTCCATCAAGTTTATCTATATGATAAATGATAAATATTTAATGATGATAATTATAATTTTGACAATATCTTAATATTTGTACGCCGTAACGGCTAAATATGGAGCGATGTAATAATTTTGTAAAATCTCTTATGATTCTATCTATTACGATTCTAATTTTGATACTGATGCTGATTCTAATTCTGATTCTGACAAAAACAAAGACGTCCATTTGCACAAACATGGGTACATACATATAGAGATGCTGCAAGATTATTAGTCCGAGCCATATTTAGCCTTGTACGGCGTACAAATTCAGGAAACAAACGTAAAACTACAGCGAATATTTCTTCTGATTCTGATGTTTTCCATAGTACAGTGTAGACAGCTAAGCAGACAGTATCGCTGGCCGCGCTCAAACGGCCTCCCCGTACGTATCCGCTGGAGGGAGTCCAGACGGGTGGCGTTTAAAAATTTCACCCCCACTGCCTCGTACAATGCCCATAATCAGCGATCGCCTTTTGAAATCGAAACGGTTGTTAAACTTTACGTTTCGGTTGGTACACCCGTTGTGTGCGTCCGGTTGGTCGGTGCTGTTGGTACTATCGACTACGTTTCGTAGCTGCAGCTGTAGGTATATAAACGAGGCATAAATTGTCGTATAATAATTTAGTAATAATAGTTAATTTGTTTACTTTTACTTTTATAAACGTAACATCACGCCTGTAATCTCCTAAGCGGTAGGCAGAGGAGTGTAGTACACCCCCACAATTCACCAGTTACGTTTAAGTCCCACAATGGAATAGGCGGTGAGCC
>DWDX01003297.1:0-13362 GCA_018245675.1 Agara michaeli | reverse complement strand
ACGAGGCGCGTCAGGTTTGCAAGGACAGAGATGTTTGGCACTCGGTGCTTTCTGCCTACCCCGTTAGGGACCTGGCGCGACGGTACGTATGTAAAGTATCGAATGAAGAATAGTTTTTGCAAATTTCGATAGAATATCGTTTGTGTGTTTATACAAATCAGTATATGATCAAAATGGCACACAGCTAGTGAAGTAATCTTCCCATATCCCATAAAGTTATAAATATCGAGTTGCATGTTTGCAATACCGACCACCAGAAATGCGAAATAAATGACAATTAATTTTCAAAACGACCCTTACATTTTTAAACTATTCTACTTTTTGTACGTACGAGAAGACCTTGCAATCTTTCTATTAATTTAGCGACGCGAGCTGCTCTTTGAGCTGAAGAAGATGACAAAGTCCCCGGGGCTAGATCTTGAGAAAGCGTTGAATTTTCAAGCACTTGAAACCTTAATTCTCAGAAAGTAGTGCGCGTGACTTATTTTTTCCTTGTCTCTGTGAAATAAGAACTCTGGTCGCAATTTGTTTATATCTGTAATACGCGTAGCAAAGGTCCGGTATATTTGCTGACCTTTCCATATTTATTCTTTCAGCGTTCCAAAAACTGAACCCCATACCCCTTTCCACCGAGTTCAACAATTTAAGTATCTTCGGCGTTGGAATGCTCATTTCCAAAGCTGTTAGTTTAGCAGTTAATAAACCTGACCCATAAGTTGTAGCTGACAGGTTCGATGCCCAGCCGAGATATATTTGTCTCTTGAGGATGAATTCTATATGTGGGTATAACATAACTCAAGCTCTGCTGAATTTATGATGAGAGGTCGGTATGGGAATTTGTTCCAAGACGTAATTATCATTAACGATTATTGCTTTATTTTGATATCAAATAAATGAATTAAGATTTCGTTCAAGACGTATACGTGACGTGAATACCATATTTTTTAAATGCCTCCAGGACCTAAATTCGATGGTCATTAAGCAACAATGGACCATGTCTAAAATTTTTTCTGACCAAAAGCAGTTTCCCTTAAGACTAAATGGATCGCATGAATCGCGTTTCAGTAAAAGTAATCAAGACTGCTTATACATAGTATGTAGTAAATCACACACATTTATTTAGTGCCCGCTTTGATAAATCATAGACATGTCAGCGTATGTCGTCGTGCACGAGAGTTACAAAGTTATAAGTTTCAACGTTGCGCAGACAATACAAATTGTGTGATGCAATGTTGCACAAATTCCCTCTGAAGTTATAAGGGTGGCAGTATCACAAGGTGATAGTGTAAAGCGTGAGTGGGGATCCATTGTTAATTATGTTAAGGGACCCTTCACATGACACGCGACAAGATTTTCATGGCTAATAATGTTACTTTTATTACATTTTATTAGAAGATATAAGTGTGTTTAACAAGAAAGTATTAGATGTATATCTACGTTTAAAAATCAACACCGAGACAGCGGTTTTTTAATAGATTAGAGAGAACTGTCGAAGTCATGAGGAAAGGAATTAATAGTAAGAACGAAATGTACTAAATATTTAGAAAAATGTATGAAAAGCCGAAAGATACAAAAGTCGGAAAAAAATCGCCTCGTTTATACCGCCTGGTATACGAAGCGGCTTATTGCACGTTTGGTGACCTGCGCTGCCGTTGACAAAGTTCGGTCGCCTTCGGTAGTATTATGTGGAAATTAATTAATAGTTGGGTTCGTCTAATTGAGGAACACGAGAGCGTCGAGCCACCAAACACAACTCTCTCGTAGTCCGTACTAACGAGCAAAATATTATCTATTTCCATTTCCACTTCACTTTAATGCATTTCGTAGATGCTTTCCGCGACCCACATGAGTGTGCATTAACACATCACAGTAAAGGATCTATGAAGCTATTGAATGTATATGACACACGCGGCCAGCACCGCGCGCGGACGCAGACCTGTCACATGAAAGAGGCCCCAATTTAAAGGTATCTTATTAAATAGGACACCATTTCCATGCAATTGAAGACACGAAACCTGACGGAGTTTAACCGTATTGTTCGGTTAGCTCCTTCTACCTTCAAAATCCTTATTTTAAACTTTTTGTCATTAATGTGCTTACTAATTTTCACACACTAATAGCAACACAGAATAATTAAGAATAGATTTGACTAGATCTCTAATGTATCTAGTGAGTTTATGAGTGACAGTACTGAATACAACTTTTTTTTGCGTTATTCGCGTGTTTATATTGTTGTTAATAAAAGGTTGTAAAAGTAAACATCATTATTTCAGAGCCGCAGCCGTAAAACAATATTATACTTCCTTTAAAAGCAAACTCATTTCATTTCCCCTCAATACCCTCGCTTTTCATCGTCTGCAGCATTTTATTGTGGAATGGGGACCCGAAAAGCCTTAAGCTCGTACATTTGGTCTTTTGTTTCGTGAACAACAAAACCGTTGTAATTATTGGCTTAAGAACACCAGCGGCGTTATTTTCTGCTACCATTTGTTATATCCACTCAATATTGGCGCATATTATGATTTGATGTTCGAGGTTGAGATTACATGTTCCTTGTATTTATAATTTCGTCATTATAATTCGTAAGCTACACTTGTTCTTTAAGATGTGTTCGAAGACAGACAACTGGGACTCGGCCGGCGTAATAGGTTATAGCTGTGATTATCAGAAGAGACCCGTAAAATATTTGTTTATAAGCGTGGAACTGCCAGTCCGAGTATATAACAGTCTCCGTATTTGATATCGGACATTTACAGATAATTCAAGGTCAAAATTCATAAACTTACAAATTATACAATTATAATTTCAAAATATTCTTCTTTATCAACCTGATATATCAAAACGATTCACGATTCTGTCGGAATGCTTAGTAACAATCTGCAGTAGAGAACTATTTAGAGATCTCAATTGATACAGAAGTACCGAATACCAAATCATGAATTTGTTCATTTCGACATTGTTATTAATATCTTTGATAAAAATATAATCTTTATTACCTACATAACCTCATATTACAGATGCTATGTGTACATACATATACATATTGACCTTAGCTACATGTTTTTGACTAACCAGCATTGCCAGCTTCTGCCTATATTTATAGAAATGCATCTATTATCTTCACAAACATTTCAATTATCAGCCTCGTAAATAAATCAACAACATATATTCCCATTGAAAGTAATACTTTCAATAATTAGTCTAAGCTATTTGTTGCAATAAGACACACGCAAAAGCAAACTTACGTAGAAAAAGAGACAACTTTTGTAAATGTTATTGGCCGATGTTTTTGTGGACATACTCCCAATAATAACAAGAATGCATAATAAAAAAAAACCTGAAACAGGAAGAGTTAAGAGAGAAGAACATTAAATTAATTATAGAGCATGTTTGGTTATGATCCAATCCGCTGTATTTGCGCAGCACAAAAAGCTGTCCGTGTAAAATGCCGTCGGACTAGAGAACATAATCACCTGCTGCAATCTAACATGCTACCAACTACACTTGATTATAACTATAAAGCCGATGTATTTAAATTAAAATGTATCAAACCATGTAAGTAATGATCCGGAAACTGTTAGTCACAGATGATTATGCAAACAGCGCACAGTTGCAACGGCCACTGTTGGTTTATGGGATCACTCGACGACGGTACGAGTAGGTACCTATACCCACCAAAGCTTTTACCGGTTCCTTTTGTGAAACCCTTGATACTATTATGTTTTTGATATAGACCTTAAAATGATTACAGATAAAATTATTATGAAACTTTTATGACGGCTATAAAATTTGAGATAAATGCTTGGCCACTGACCTGCAGGTCTGGCAACGCTCATACCTTCACATGAGGTAATGTTCTCGTAAACTCGTTAGACGGCCAGGCAGCCAGCCCGCGCTGGTGAGACCGCAACCGATATTAGTGAATGACGCATCCATATTTGTGTCGTCTCACTGCGCTATTCTTGGTTGTCACCACAAACACGACTGTGCACTTTCCAAACTATTCCTGGTAGATAAATACATAGTAAACTACTTTTGCGATTTCCTTGTGTGTGCGTCTGTATACGTGGGTGAATTAAACATGTATGCTATGTTAATTAGTTCAAAATAATCTAAAACTTGGCAACTTACTTACTTGCCAAATAGTTATTTATGAGTAAGTCGCCTCTATCCAGGGTTCGCTCAAAGCAGCATCATCGCTGCACCAATGTCTGATTTTAGCTTTTATAGAGTTGGAATAGGCCAGTCCTAGCTTTACTTAATTAATGATTACTTGATTAAAGGTTAACACATTTTAGATAGTAAAATTAACTCTAATTATAAGGTGGACTCCATGCTTCATTGCTGCGTATACTCGTATTAAACAACACCCAACCTGAATACAACCCTTGAGTATCTTCAGCCACCATTTCAGTGCTGTTCTGACTGATTTTTGGTCTATGGCTACGAAATTTACTTTAAAATTCTCTCTCAATTAACTCGAAAGGGATCAAAATCCTTCCTATGAAATGGTAGCGGACCAAAGATAGTTAATACATTTGCATAATATTCCATTTCAGTAATAAATTTGTTCGTACTATGTTTATGTAACCGAAATTGAGCATTTTGATTTAGTGGTTGTAGTAATATTGACCGTTCCGAATACGGAAATCGGAGTTAAAGAACTAATTTTGAGAACAATTTAATAAAAAAATAATAATACTTTAACATCTTAGAACAACTCGCACGTGATCTAACCTCAAACTTCGGCGAGCCTGTGGATGTGGTGACCAGGCAGACACTTATATAGATGATTTTACACTAACACAAAGAACAAAATATTCTCATTGAAACTAGATCCAATATTGTATTGAACCTGGAATAACCAGTTTTTTACTTCACCATCATTATATGTACTGCGAATTATTAAACGACTTAATTTTTTGTTTCAGAACTTTCTTAGGTTTAATTTTACTATACGCATTTTGTGCAGTGAACAAGCAGTGACAATTTCAGTTTGAATATTCAGCTATACACTCGTATATGAATTGTTAGATAACATTGGACACGAACGTCACAGAACAGTAGGTACTTAGTATTACAGGGCGAACAAGTTTCTAAAATTGACAATATCTTTAGATTCGAACCGTCTTTCTGAAAGATCAGAAATCATTTCTGTTTTTTTAGATACTATGCAAATGTTGTTTACTGAAATGACAGGAAATGATTGAATTAGAAATTCTGAAGTAAATATAACATAAAGTGCAAAAATTGTAAAATGATGTTATTCTAGAGAAACAAAAGAAATTAATAGAGCAGTAATAAAGTGCACAAACGACGCGATTGTCATAAAATGAGTCCAATCTGCCCGCTCATTTACCACATTGCCATTTCTTATTCCCTTTGTTCCCGTGGCATTAATTAACAGCTTCCGTGTAGATATACCGGTCTGCGACCGCGATCATCATTTGTAACCAAGTCACTGCTGGTTTGCATGTCTACATAAAGCTTAGACATAATTAAAAAATAACTTATAAACGATGACCAAGGTCTTAAGTTGAAAAGCTACTTATTTATTATGCCTAACACGTTGCTTGGTTAAAATTTAGCGAGCACTTCCCCTTGGTTTATTGCTCCACGTGTTTCTAGCTCTGAAAAACACGTTAGAATCTTGTCTCAACTTGTTTGCCTCCTACTAGTGCGGTTTACCATTAGAATCAGGTACAACGCCTGAGCTTCCAAAAGCAACGCCGTAATGCGTCCACTTGGCTCTTGAATCTTAAACGATATCTTAAAATTTTCATCCTCAATTTTATCTCTTTAAGCTCAGTATTTTTAATATCTATCCGGCGGAGTTCCAAGTGTGCGTAATTGTGCGAGAGAAGAATGAGCTGAGCGTAACGAACAAATTAAACTTTTCAGCTTCACAGCAGATGTATTCCACCTGTTGCTTGGCGCACACTTAAAAATATACATTCGCAATAGACTTCTTTCCGGCGAAATTCTAATAAGAAAGTGGGGGGCCGCTAGTCCTTGCTGCCGGCGACAAATTGTCAGTTCCAGACGCTGTCACAGGTAATAAATTGCAATTAACAAGTTATAAAATAGCAAGTACAAGATATCTTCGTTAATTTTGGACTTCATTACAATTGTAAATTAACTAGTGCCATTTAAGATATTTTATATAATGGATGGAAAGAGATAACAAAATATCTACTGTAAAGGATAGAAGCCACTCGCGAGGTTCTAATATAAATGTGTACAGCAGCAAACTGTGGACGTGTGCACCAACAAGAAGCAAAGAAAATGGGGATTTTATCACTATACAGCAACATGCCTTTGAGCTCATTTAGAATAAATTGTTGTTATTTTATCAAGATATGAAATATCTTAGAACTTCTACAACTACAACTAAACTGATATGTATCTAACTATTTAGATATCTATATACAAAGGTAAAAGACCACATTGCCTAAGTGACAAACTTTGAAAAGCTAATTCCTTGAATTTGTTCAACGCTCTCTTTAAGCCAGCACACAAAATATCAAAACTGCTACATCCGGCAGTGGCTTCAAAAACACTTTATATCAAAGCTGACCACAATATTTATCTATCCTCTCGGCACCTATATATTGTGCCTTAATTATTAATACCTCTTATCGCATAAGTAAAATAATAAAATCTATCTTAAGCCATAAGAATTTAGTAAACCCGATAACAAAATAAAAAAAATATTTGAAAAGTCCTGTAAGTTAATAATCGAACCCTTCTCAATGTTTCGGGAAAAGAGGAGTTCATTTTAACTTATTCCTTTCAACATTGGAATTTCTGTTTTGCGGATTCCTCGACAGCTCTGCGTTATATCGATATTGAACAAAATCGACGATTAGAGGTGTATGGGATTGGGGAAATTGCACAATCTTATTTATATCGGTATACATGTAAATAAATTTACCTTCACAAAGCAGTTCAGTGCGTTTTTCTAACGTTATAACTTTAAATGAAATTACGTACAGAAATCTGCATATCTAAGACTTTTTATTATATTCTCTAAGGTGTATTGAGAATTACATTCCCAGTTAAACCATAAATCGAGGGAAGACCCGTATCTAAGAATGGAACAGTAATAAAAATAAAAAAAGAAAGAAATTAAAAAATAAATATACGATGTGACTGTTATCGGCTTATAATCTTTCTCGATCTCTTTGAGGCGGCCGAAGTCACCCGAACGTTTACACTTTTAACTCAACTGAAGTGAGCGCTAGAGACGCTTTTACTTGAGAAGAGAAATAGGTTATCAAGATAATAATCTATACACAATATCTATATTGTACATTACTGAGGATTTTCCACGCAGAGTTGTTTTTCAACTAGATGGAGACACATTCGGCTTAAGTACGTACGCTTAAACGCATTTCACTAGTTACTCCGGTGAAAATGAACCCGGTCAACCCGTCCGTCAGAAATTTTAAACGATTCTTAAAGGGCTCAACTTATCTTCCGAAGTACAGAAAGGCTCACGGAAATTTGTCACCAGAGGCATTGTTACGGCGTCCAGTCGACTGGTACTGAACATAAATTATATACCTACGTATCTCCATGTCTCTGGGAAGCACTCCTCGCCCGTCGCCTTTGTATGCTTCCCAAAAATTGTCACCTAGGACTTTTCGAATGTAGAAAGAACACATATACTAGGCATCATCACTGATTACTGCGGTCGAGATATGGAATATCTTTAAGTCGCATACAATAACTACTGCATAACGAAAACGTTCATTGTCAGATCTATGATTAATCTAAGGGAAGACTCGAGTGTCTTTGACCTTGTTACGCTTCAACCGCCTCGGATTGTCAAGTGAGGGTGATCTCTCGCTTTGAGACGATATTGAACAAGCTTTCGACGGATTGGAATGTAATACTCGTATAATACAACCACGCGCTGTAGTTAAACGGTTGTCTCGACCGGTGCCAACAATTTGTCCAAGACTGTTGCCAGTTCGTAAAACCCAGAACACGCCATGTTGGTACCACTGTTTCTTTATTTGCGTGACATCTTTATCTATATACATATTAGCGATCCTGACCGAACCGAAATTTGCAGGTTCGATTCCCACTCAGAACAAATATTTGTATGATTTGAGATAAGTTCTTATTTATTTATTTTATTTCAATTATCAATTAGGTCTTCGATATATCGACAATATACATTCTAATAAGTACTTCAAATACGTAAACAAAATCTGATATCGTAAAAATGTCCAACAGCCGTACAGAATGCAGCGCGCATTACAATATCAACAGTCCCCACGGAGCCCATTCGAAATAATTGCTCCGAGGCCCGGTACGAACAAGAATGTAATCAACACAGGATAAACGACGTCCACGTGTTTAGAATCGTAATGAATTTTATAACATACTTCATATCTAATTTTAATCAGTCAGTAACTATAATTGTAGTGTTGTATTCGGACCATGGACGTATAGGAGTGGGGGTGAGACCCCGAACCACCATAGCATAGACGAAAAATATATTCGCGGCATATTTGCATATTGACATAAAGATATACTTTTTGAACAACATATTTTATTTTAAAATATACATACATATGGCCGTGCGTGTAATACTTGCTTGTGTTTAATTATATTAACTTTCCCAGCGAATTAGATTATCCTGTAATGTTAGGTTAAGTTCCTATAAATAAATAATAAAATAAAAAAGAAACTAAATACAAAAACAAACAATTAAATAGGAATATAATGTTTGCATAGAATATTATTCAAATAACTTGAGAAGTTAGAAGACTCGTACGCAAATGCGCGGCGGTAAATTAGGTCAGAGACCTGAATGAGCACATCGTTTTGACAATAAAGATATTTGAAAACACGAACCGTTCTGCAATAAAATAATTTAGTTACTTTACTTATTTAATAATTTAATTGCCTATTTAATAATTTCGTTTACCTTCTCTTTAGTTTTGCGCTTCCCCGGCCCGGCGGCGCGCGTCCCGACGCTATTGTATGACAGACGTGAAATAGTTTAAGTAATTAATATTTTTACATTAATATTCTATTTAATTTTTACCTTCGGTTCCGATTTCAGAAGATACGCGCAGTAGAGCTACCTCATTTGCTTTTACTTATTATTATATTAAAATTGATCACTGTTATATCAAATTTCATATTCTTTGCAGTTTCCTTTAAAAAGAATATAGTTTCAATATTTTCTAAATGTACGTAATATTTTTATTGTGAAAGAGTTCGCGACAACGTAGGTAGGTATGACATGAAACGAGAATCGCAGTAAAAAATACTGGGTAACCTCTGTTTAAGCCGATAGAAAACTAATGTAATTGCATTAAACAAATTAACATTAGTTTGTTTTGGTGTAGGTCAGCTTAGCTGGGTTCGTTTCGGTACGGTAGAAGTTTGTTTCAATCGTCAATTATCCAACTTGCCATCCGCAGTCAGATAATTGTATTGCCGATAGTTTTAACGGACCCGTTCTCTTTGATCCCACGAGCGACCCACAAACGCATTCGCTCGTTGAGAATTCATTAAATCCGTAATCAAACAAACCATTGGTATCGATTATGCTTCGATACATCATCGACTAGCACCTTGCTCTATTGGTGAACATCGACTGCTACACCGGAGGTGCGGGTTCGACTCCCACCCGGGACAAATTTGTGTAATAAACCCTTTTTTTTTACTCTTTGTCTGGGTGTAATAAAATATGTAGTATGTTCAACACTAATCCGTGCATCCCGCTATGCTCACTGGGCCAGCGTTGTGAAGTATGCTCCGGGAGGCCCGTGTCCAGCGGTGGGACAGAATAAAGCCGATGTTATAGTACGTCGTCCGAACCGCCTTGTACACATTTCATAGGAACAATACGATTAAGCATCAATGAATAAAATTGTATACAATGTTAATAATGTATATTGAAGTTAAGTAGACGCTAACGTAAACAGTAAACAGGAGCAAAGATGATTCTTAATATCGTTCGGAAGTACAAATATTTTGAACTCTCTATTGAGGAACAGATTTATATGAAATTCTACAGCAACGTTCATTTTATACCACAAAATTGTATAGAAAACCATTATTGGGAGCCATTCGTAAATTACGACGTTAAGGGCGCGGAAGAGTCTCAACGGAGTGTGATCTGCTATAACAAGACGCGGTAGAGTCATAAGCTTCATAACGTCACATGTCAAAATTAAAGTATGAAAACACGAATCTTTAATAGTAAACAAAACAGTTAAAGATTTTAGAAGTCGGTTTTAATTTGATCTTTTCTAAGTGTAACAATACAAAATGCGTGAGGCCACGCCAAAGACCTGACCCGTGTCAAGGAAGAGAGGATTTTCGATGACTTGACATCTGCCGAGGTATTTTAGTAGTCGCGTTGGTATCCCTCTCTACAATATAACACCGTTAAGAAGCAGTTAAATACAAAAATATATATTTGGTCTAGGATATTATAAATAAATAAAAAAAATAAACAAATTGATATACACCAAGTTTAGGTAGCGACTATTTACCGTTCAGGTAGCGTGCACCGGCAGGTACCTGTAGCCGGCGACGCCGAGCGCGCGGCGGGCTGGGCGGACTTCAGTTATTCATTCGAATTTCAGTTCCAATTTCGCGGTGAGGTCCACTGCGGGGCGTAGTAAACAGTAGTGACGAGGGTGAGCGCCAGATAAGGTCCAGGAAATGACGGGAGAAATGTGATCGAGCGCTGTACCGGCGAAAACAATGATTCGGGGCCACTTGCTACGGGAATATAATCAAGCGACCTGATCGAAATGCGGCATTCAGTGAAACACTCCATTTTTATTATCAACTACAGACACCCTGCAGTTTGACCGTTTACGTAATACAATATTATTTCATGTGTGTATGTCTTAATATTATTTAATTGGACGTGCCCCGTCCACTCAGCTCACCAGAAATAGGTAGGTAATGCGCCCGACATTCGTCTCTCAGTTTCTTATCTATAGGTATATATGTGTGTATATATATACCTAGTACTGTAGTCTATAGGTAGAGGTATAAAATCAGAGACTCGTTATACTCGTATTCCCAATGTAGGAGACATCCATAGACAAACGCGAGTCGCTTAGAAATAAATGGTATTTCACTGACTTATTAGTCCAGCGATTCGGTGATAGTAGATAGGGCCATATTTGTCCGGGGTTGTGTTCTAGTACCGTCCGGGGCAGAAAGTAATGAGCAAGTGTATTTGGTCTGCGTCTGGCTGTTTGCACATTTCATTTGCACGCGACCATATTTATGATCTCACGTTATACAGAGCTTAATTGTTATATGCTAGATATGTAAATGTAAGTGGTAATATTAAATATATTATTTTCATATTCGTAGCTCCAGCACATCATACAAACACATACAAATTATAGCGAAAATTATAAATAACAATGGCGATAGGGCTGTCACGATGATCATTATTGTTGTAATTGTAATTAAAATATTGGTGATGATAAATATGTCAGAAATTACCTAACACAGGCGCTTCCTTCCCATTCAGAATAATAATTGGGCCAATCTCACACACGGCTATATTATTCCAAATTAGACAATTAAAAACCTGTCATTGTAACCGGACAGCCGGACGGACAGACAGAAAATATATAAATTAATGTACTCATCACACAAATGTTTGTCCTGACTGAGAATCGAACCGACAACGCCTGTTTAGTAGGTAGTCTCATTAGATGAAGAGGCCAGCCGACGTCCTCGTAAGCGGGTATTGTTACAATGCTTCTTCTATTTATTATATATATTTATTATATATATTTATTATATACATAGCGGACAACATTGTACGCCGGCAGCCCCGCTATAGCAAAGTTACGTAACAGTCATTAACCGCTGTGGGTGTCTTCATTACGATTTCCAAACTTCCGACAAACTCGTGTTTGTTCCCGCGAGCACAACTTACCGATACACACTCGATCTAGTATGTGGGCTGAACTCGTGTTCCCACACTTGCTTCTTCCCAGCATTGACACGTTCTGAGGTCGCGGGAATCTTCAAGTTACCCCACAACTTATACACATTTCCACAACTCCACGACCCTCGTTTCCAGGAAGAAGGAAATTCCCTCAACGGAACCGAAATAAAAGGTATAGCCAATATACGAACAGTATAATTTAATACTTTCTAAACGTGCCTACCGTGCAATGAGCATTACCTTACATCATGAAGTTATCACTTAATTAAAATGAACGTATTCTAATGCTTATTTGAAAACGTACGCGATTTAGGACAGGGACACGCTTTCAGTAGGAAACTGTAACCGAACAAAGTATAGCGGACGAATAGCCGAGGCAGCCGTTTATGAGTCGGTACTCATAAGCGGCTCACTAAACTCACGTAGTAGGTGATGTTAAAATGGTTCATTACATCTACAACTGTTGCAACGATGTTAAGCCGTTTTCATTTGTTATTTTCTATGAGACTGTAAAGGTTAACTCGATTTAGGACCGCGATTCGTTAATGTATTGTAACTTAAAAACGTAGCCGATGTTCGGCGATAAATATAAATTATCTTCTAGTTCTACTAAATTTATAAATAAGTACACACTGTTTACGTGATAAATCTCAATAAACGTGATAAATGAGCTACGCTACCCTTCGGATTGGTTTAACAAAATTCAAACCTTTAACTTATAAATTGCCAGAAAATTCAATGGATCAAGGATACCTAAAGGTAGTTACTAATTAATTTATTTTGAAATATTTTTATTAAAAATCCGCTTTTAATACATTTGTTGTGTCCATTATCTAAGACTAGAAACAAACTAGCTTCAGAAGTAGGGGACGATGGGGGAATTGCGGACGCTTAAGCGGAACTACAAATTAAAACTCATACTATTAATAATAATCAGTATGTCTTTATTGATTATTAAACTATAGTTATATACCTATTAAAGCAACCTTAATTATTATATGAGATCAATCAACGTTTATTAAATTTTAATCAAAAACAAAAACATAAATGTCTGTAATTACTCCCAGCTCTTGGGGTAAATACGGACCAGCGCTGGGTTAATTGCGGACAACATGGGGTATTTACGGACGAGATCTCATTTCATTTACAAAATTCACAAATAAATAAATATTGAGATTATTATAATATTATTATATAATTATTGTTCTTCAGATTCATTAAAAACTGTCTTTTTACTTCTTTTTGGGATGGTACTAACACAAACTTCTTTCACTTGATCAAAAAGGGTCGCTCTGGGAGTACCATACTTCTCTTCCACCTGATGAAAAGCAATCTTTTTCTCTTTAATTTCTTGAACAGCTTTTTGTAAAGATTCAATGGTGTAAGTTCGTTCGTTTTTCCTAATATAT
>DWDX01003296.1:0-13364 GCA_018245675.1 Agara michaeli | reverse complement strand
TAAACGTAATGTAAGGGTATCGTATTATCGATACCTTTACATTAGCAACTCTGGTAAAGTTCGTGCTCGGGCTACTGTATACAGATGTTTATGTAAATTGCATGGTATCCGTTTACCGCATTTTATAACGAATTATGATAAATAGAGACAAAATGTTCCATAGATAAACATTTTATTGAGCGCTTATAAATAAGGGTGCAAACTTTATCGTATCCGCAGTGAAATTAAGCAATTACATGCAACTCCCGAAACTTAATAAGAAAACAGAAAACGCCAAACAACGTTTTACTTCATATTTGCAATTCAAACAGGTCCCGAGTTTATAATTAGTTGACGACAATATTTTTGTTCAGCTATCATTCTTGTAAGTCTATTTAGGTGAATTAGTTAACAATTTGTAAAGAAGATATAACTGATATTGTCTTGTACTTTTCAGCTAGCTTTGGTATCAGAAATGTATATAGTGCCTTTGTCTTATTATAACATGATTTTAAGTAGTTAATTTATTTTTTAAATATAAAATAACGAACAACCATCGAATGTAAATGTTAAAAGTTCTATAGCGTTGGTGTATGGAAAGCGATAATATATGTAGATTGAACAACTGTGTAGCAGATCTTCAGGCCAATAACTTGTAGTGGTGAGATTTCATGAGTGATTCAGATATTGGTAGTTTAACCTTTTAAACCTTTTACTAACATTTGTTCCTTGAACCTTATCGTTGAGGGAATCTTTGTAATTCTGTATTCTGTATGGATGTATTCTTAACCACTAAATAGTATTTTCGACAATGCCTTAAAACCTGCTCCACTTTAGAGATGAAACCTTAGCAAATATCACCCAGACTTTAAATATCAATAAGTAAACATTGAAATAATCTGAAATTTAGTAAATACATTAAGCAACAATCCTAGAGTCATTATGTACTCCGAAAAATACTAAGCAATTAGACATAATATTGGAAAACATTCCATAATTCCATGACTCTAGCGAAGAAATTATTCCAACCTTAATGCCATAAATACAATCACACAACATTGCATGCAGCGGACGGCACATGTACGAGCGGCTACACAAATGTAAACGTCATACCATTTTGATATTTATTAATGCATAATACGGTTCAGTTCTGTACATCGACTTAACGCGCTTTACCCAGAGGGATAGAAATTTCATAGGAACGCTTGTTGACGTCAAGTAGAATTTTTAATAGCAGTAATTTTATGCCTCGTTCATGCTTCAAATTGTATCAAAGGTATGATTGCAGTATTAACAAAGTACTACTTCTTTACTCCTTACTTATGTTGTGAACAAACTCAATTGTGGATTTGTAAAAACATTGACTTGTCTATAATTTTATATCGGTGATCGAATCTCACAAATATTTTCCTTCTCCGGTATATCAAGTGACATTAAAATTAAAATTCTAGCTATAAGAGGAAATTAAAATTTTATTTTTTTATTGTGGCTAATATGGCATATTAATATAAATAAATTATTTAATACTAGCGAAACATCTCTACTTCCAAATTTATTGAAATAAAACATGATGTGTGGCACAAACAACTAAGCATAGCTACGTTTACGTAGTCTTACGTATGCTCAAAGAGAATGTGGTAACATGAATAGCAATTCCTAGAAGCAGAGAACAATGGCCGGTTCTAATTGCGAGCCCCAAACGGGGAACGAAATCAACGCGATACAGTCCTCCGTGGCTCACACGGAGAATACAGCCCAGATACGCAAATCAAAACCAATGCCCTTTTATGAAATCCCATTTCAATATATACATAGCAAGGAATCAAACTTAAAAATTGGGAGAGCACTCAATAAAAAAGGTAACATTTCGTATATATGTATTTGCCATAGAAATATACCAAGTTTGCAAGGACGGAAAGGTGTCTCGTATTTGCATTCATCAAAGTATCACATTCATTTCATTAAAATAGCGACCCATTTTATGACAATACTGTAGTTTACTACAATACCTAATTTACAGTTACAAACTATAAAGTTATAGAAATGTCTAATATCTATTCGTAGTCACAAAGAATTGGAATTCAAAAAGATATTGTACGAGTAATAATAATTCACTTTTAAAATTTGAAATAGGTACTCAGCGCAGAAAATCTGTCAAAATGGTCTAATTGCGAGTTTTAAGCGAAGGAAATTAATACGACTGAACCCTCGCAGCTTGGGACGGAGTGCCTGTATACTAAAAGAAATGCAATGATCCACTTAAAAATTTCAAAATGCGAAGCCAAGCTCAACCTCATTACGCTGCACAAAAGAATGAAGGTTTCTGTTGTGGGTAGGGTGTCTAAATAAACGTGATTTTTGTTAACTAGAACAAACCTTTTTTGAAAATATTGCCAAAAAAACAAGCAGACGGGATATTTGATTTAAGTGGTCATTCTTGCGTGTGGATATTTGCAACAACTGAGGAGTAATCAATTCGGCTACTAAGCATAGTTGTTTTTGCACCTGTCTTGAAGCTTTCCTGAGAAGATAAAGATGTTCTACGCAACTGCAGTGGCAATTTTGAAGGTGGTTGCGTCTATCCAATTATTAATCTATTAATCAAAGATCACCTTCCGCTTACCAGAGTTGCTGTAATACACTTTTTTTAACGCAATTGTTTTCAAAGTAATTTAATGCGACCTGAACACACGAGTCGTTCCTAATAAAAGATTACAAGAAGCATTAGGGCTAATCTCCAATAAGCTGATGTCAGCCTGACGCAACAAACAGGATATCAGTAATCAATTGAATCGGACCATAAATAAAGCTTGTAAAAACGATTATGTTCATAATTATTATGCTAATAAGATTAATAATATCAAAATACACATAAACGAAAAGGTTCTCAAAAACAATTTGACATATAAATACTTTACAAGAACTTGCTTTCTTTATTTTTCATAACATACATTAGTACACATTAGTATTGAATCAAATAAAGTCATATTAAAGGATTGATTTGATTTATGGAAACGAGAAAGTCGTAGGTGCTTTAATCCGCCATTTTGCGATCGCTCATAAAACTCACATTACGAGGTTCGTACTCCATATGCCCGAGTTTGCTTTAGACTCATTCAATTATGCAAAGCCACCATTTGTTAGCAGATTTTAGGTAATTCGGGAAATGTCGACCCGATTTTATGCTAATCAGCTTAGTATCCGTTATTTATCGTGGGACATGCTTACAAACATTTGTCGAAATAATGTGCCGTTTCGCTGATAACGTTATATCGAGCAATTAATTGCACAACTCACTACCATTATGATTTAAAGCTGAATTAATTCGGTTCAAGTGTTTTTGTTTAACGGTTATTTTGTGTTAATTCCATGCAAATAGCTATAAGCGGTGTAAATGTTCTAAAATTAGTGCCTATTCGAACGTCCTTCCCAATTTTATAGCGGGTTTCAAGTGTTTAAGTGACCTTAATGAGGTATTTAAGCCCAAATACCTGTTTCGCCCGGCTATTTCACCCTAGCTATTGTAATTCCGGATAACCTATAGGAATTATAAGGATTTAGAACGAGAAGAAGACTAGTTTACTCTACCACATGCATTTTTTTATCAACACGTATCTACTTAAATATTGGTAGCAAAAAATTATATGTATCTAATAAGGACAAAAACGAAAGAGTATATTCCGCTTAAGTAACGAATATAAAAATTTATCTAACTACCGTTTACGGCTCAAGAAATTACATGTTATTTTCTATTTTTAATGTAACTCATGAATTCCAAATAAGGATTGCCGAAATCTCCGACTGGAACAACTAAGCCTAAGCGGAAAATAAATTTCAGTGCTTTGAAATAGCTATTACATAATCTCTTGCCTACGGATCGGTTTGCAAGACCACAATACGTATTTGCTTGAGTGATGTCCGAACGATATGATGTTGGTCAGTTTTAAACAACAACCCCGTGTTAGTTTCGTACTAGCATCGTATGTTTATAAAAAGATGAAAACAAAAATTAACTTGTAGGTACTCACTATTCCCATGGATTCATTACAGTCACGACCTCACGATAGAGGGCGTTGCGGCGTCGAGTCGTCGCCGCAAAAGTGAACAATTTTCTGATACCAATCTGACACGAAAATGATTACGTTTGTGACATGGCATTTATATTTCCATTTGTCATACGTTAACGCGCTCCAACTTGCAATGTTTATGAGCTAATGTTATTAGTATGGTAACATATCATTGTCAAAGTGACCTTCTACGTTTATACGGATATATATGTACAATGTACATACATATTTATTGCCTATCATAACGCTAACAGGTTTCCAGGACGTGACTCAATTACTTTTTCCACGAAAATATTGAAACAAATGTAATAATAGGTTTCACATACTCGCATTTGCAATGTTATACTCGTACTTTTACAGAATTAGAAGTAAGTAAACAATAATACATTTTTTTGTAAACTGAAATAGGAAATAAGCAAGTCTCTAGAGGTTTACTCATAGACATATTAATACGTATGCAATTTTAATGCGTTGCTTCCCCTTAACGACTAACTTGAGCATACGTGTATTCTTTCGTGTATATGTACCTACTACACGCACCCTTCGTACAATAACACAATATTGGGATGATTCTTTCGCTGCTATATTCTTAATTCAAATCGAATCTTAAACAGTTTCTACTAGCAATTCTTGAAATCTAAGAAGAAAATTAAATGATTGGCCTATCAGCCCCTTATTGATTTTATGTCGTTGAGAAAAACCATGACAATGAAAGAAATGATACTAAATAGTACAACAATTTTGAGTCATATATAGTGCTTTATAGAGATGTAGAGCTTACTCTACATAGCTACTCCGTTTAGGAGTGTAAATGAATGGCCAAATTTACGTTAATTAAATATCTGTTATCTAACAATAGCGACCTAAAGAAACATCTTAAATAATATTCGACGTTAGTTCAACGACGTGTGGTAGCGTAGCTTCATTTTAATAATGCCTTTGTACAACTTGAAACGCGTCCACCTAATCTGAAATAAGACTGAGCTTGTGACATCCTAACCGGACGCAGGCACAGTGCGTATATCAATTTCAAAATGAATACTTATATAGATAACTTTACACCCTAAGACAATAAATATTAATATGCATCGCGCAAACATTCATTCAAATATTTTTGAACTGCAAACGTCGTTTACTATCCGAAATTGGTTTAGGACGATGAATTTATAATCCGAGTCATTAATAAATGCTATTACAATCCGTTAAACCAGTTAGCTCGTCTAATAACGTTTGTTTTGTTTCAGATGTCGAATGAAGTATTAAAAGTGTCAAGATAGGTAAGTGTTAATTAAATTAACAGAGGCAATTAATTTCCTTTGTAAGCCGTTATCAATGGCGCTACGCTATATCTGGAGGCCATAATTACGTTGTTAGTATTTATAATTCACGATTTAAGTGTCTCTTCCGCGTTTCCCGGAATACGCTTTATTTCCCCCATATTGTGCTAATTATATCTGTTTAACACGAGGGTAAAACGAATATACACGGGCGCGTGGCACACTGACAAAGTGCTTTTAACAAGAGAGAAAAAGCGCCACGTCTGTATTATGTTTTCGTAACAACTTCTAAGCTTTGCAGCAGGCCAAAAATAGTGTACTTTTAAGAAAGCAACTATACGTTGCAATATAAATAACTTGATAATATAGTAGTATAGTAGTACCAGAAACATCAGTTGCATTAGTTTTTGGAATATAAATATATACAAAGAACCTTGTATCAACAATAATAATATAATATGTATATTATGTATTAGGAATCCGAATAATTATTGTCTTTAGTTATTTAACGTTATAGTTATCGATTACTTTACTGTACTGATACAAATATGTAATGAATGCAATAATTATCTAAAAGTATAATTTAATTTCAGTGACAAAAAAAAACAATAGCTCTCCGTTTTTTTTGTCGTTTCCTGCTCTATAAGTGTAAGCGAGACAGCAAAAGAGGGGTTAAAATGTACGGGTAAAAATGACTACTATGTCGTCCAGATTAAAACTGTCAGGTGACATCGCGGATTTAAATCTCGAGAGTGTTTATAGACTGTTTAATTATTAAATACGAATTCACAAAGAAAATGCGATAATGGGTAATAGTTCGCATTTTATTTGTTAGTAGGTACACATTTACATTTTTAATCGAATTATCCATTTTCTGTTGAGAATTTCAGGCTTAATGACTTATTTCCTTGCCGTTCCATGATATTGAATAATATTTACTTATTCACTTAAAATATTTATATAACGTATGAGTATGCACAGTTTAATTAACATATTTTACAAATCGCATGAGAAAAGCCGAAGACGACTTAGTCAGTGGCGCGCCTTGAGGAGAAAAAAAACTTTATAAAAGAAGTATCCTATGTCCTCTTCGAAGCTTGAAACATCAATCCGTATAAAAAAAATTTAAGATTGTTTTAATCACAAAAATATTTTATATCAACAAAGTTATTCATACTTTTTCATTTATAAAATCGCTGTGGCTATGTTGTTTTTCTTTTGTCATAGCTTATTATATCATCACATTATAAATACACATAACAGTGATTCATTAAAAATGTAGTAAAAGCTGTTCAAATCGATACTCCTTTTCACATCATCGGTTCTTACATACTAGTCGTGAGGCTCGAACTCCCGCTGAGTCCTTTGTGCCGTTACTTACACGGTCACAAAGGGCTCGAGAACAAGCGATAGACAATTAGCATCGTTGGGCTGTAATATTCCTTGTAATTAAAGACAAGACCCGATCTGGAAAGTGGCAACGTGTGGTTATACCGATATCAGGCACACGCTACCTTTCCATAAACCAACCTACAAATTATGCGACAAAGCTAATGTGTACGTGCGCTCTCGGCAGTTAAATTGTGCATGGTAATACTGTGGATTGTTTCCAAACGATTTGGAAATTACTTTGCAGGGAACCTCATATCAAGAGTACGAATATGTTCTATATAAGCTAGTGTGTTTGTTTAATAACTATGATTGCTTTTTGAAAAAACATTGCAAATTTTGCATAAACGATGGTGAATTTACCATTACGTTACACATACCGTATTTTTGGTAGCAGTAAGTAAATTGACATGTACGCCACGCCACATGACTTGACAACGACATATTCTCTGGGAAAGTGGATATATGACACTCATGCAGTGATTGCGAAAATTAATATCATTTTTAATTACCCACTTCATTAAGTACCTACGAACTTTTACTAAATATACGAAAACTTCCTAATATTATAAGATAACATAAAATGTACTTATTTGTTTTTAACAGAATATTTAGCATAATGAAGAAAGACTTCAATTCAATAAACCCACGTTTATATATAAGACACATGTTTAATATAAATAGATTCGTAGACTAATAGCAACGGATGCTTCTGACATGGTATGTAACTATAAAAGTACAGGATAGCTAAAAACATGAACCATACAACAGACATTACAAACAGACGTAAAACACCGCTTTGAAATCGGTTCACTTGTTTGGGAGCTAGAATGTCACAAACAGATACAGGTCTATTACTTTTCCTTTCATGTCGACGGTAAATAACAATACATACAGCAAATTAATCGCAGTATGGCCAATTTTTTACTCGCGTCAAACGACGATCCCGCGTTAAACATGTGATCAGTGTGCATGTGTGTTGTTGAACGTTTTTCTTCGATACAGCGTGGTTGATTAGCGTGTCTAATCCTAACATGAATCAACGGCACCAATAGGACTAACTACAAACGTAATCAGGTCGGGTTCGTTAACAAGTTCGCCATTTTGTTGACTCGGTACGGGGCCATAACTCAAATAATACAGCTAAATGCGAGGTTCGCAACATACAACTTAGCCGCACTTGCTGTTCATCTATGGCTTAGTTTGTGTGGTTTAACTGTAAGCCATATCGACGCTTTGATGTAAACATTTATGTTGTGTGTTTTTCTGTCAAGCATGGAACACTATTTTGAGTGGTTCACAAAAGTAACTTAATTTACCCAAGACCGGTTTAAAAACACGTCTTCCCAGGGGACAGATATTCAAAAAAGAGTGTTAAATTATTCTGACAAACTTAATATACTGCAGTGACTATTAAACGGCGATTTAGAACAAAGTAAACTGGACAACATTATTTTTTATACTTATATCTATGTTAACCTATTTTTGTAGCAAATCGATTGAATGGTACAGATGTTCATCCGCTGCAGTGACATCTATTGGTAACTTATTAGACAATGGGTAGCTTAACAACCATTACACGTATGTGAAAACTGTCATGGCAATCGCAATCGGAGTCTCGATAAAGGACATACAAGTACCAACATCCATTTTTATATATATAGATGCCCGTTTTATGTTTCAACGAAATAAAACAAAAAACTGTGCATTCTCATTGCGGTATGCAAACCTCAAAAGGAAGTTAGAAATAATTGCGTAGCTCTATATATACCAAACCAGCGTAAAACATTATGTCCAGTTAATAATATTTTTATTACGTCTTAAAAGGGTGCGTCTAAATCAATGTGCTTAGTGCTTCTCTCAGCATGAAATTGCTTTATCTGTTCTACGTTAGCGGAAGTAGTGGATCTATTATAACTTGTTTGAAGATCCAGGAAATTTACTTTGATAAAAATGTACAGTTTTATTAAACGTATTAAAATAACATTTAAGATGAACTGCCGAGATTCGTAAAAGGCTTCGGATACTCACTCTCATGTTTAATTCCAAATAACACTGATGATGTATTTATATATGCTGATTGATCCATATTGCATTAAAATTTATTACCAGGTTTGCAAATTTAGCTGTCGTAAAATACAGTAATGTGATAATTTAGGTTAACTCGCAAATATTTGGATGAACACATGAATACGCTCATTGTCCTTTACAGAACAATAATAGACGCAAAGAAATTGTTAGTCCAAAATGAATTGATTACAAAATACATATAATGAGCAAATTCAAACAACTATAGTCAAAATTAATTGCATGGTGTAATTTTTTCAATTGTCCACAAGTTCCTACTGATATTTTTTCATTTGGCAACACTTGTTTATTTTCATTTTCGTTCTTCAGTCGTTTTATGAAATACCTATAAAGGCTAAACGAAGACAAAAGGCCAGAGACTGTAATCCCGTACGCGAACCAATGACGCTGAAGGACTTGATCGATTTCATTGCACCTTGTTGAACTTATATTGTTATTAACTTTTAAGACGATTCTCCCAAAGTACTTTTAAGAGTTCCAAATGCGTTTTTGAAATGAAGTCAATAATTTTGCTTTTATAATATTATTTGTAACCGTGAATTAAAACGAAAGGAACATGGTTATTTTGAAGAAATTTATTGGAAGTATTGTCACAATAAATCCACAATGGCACATAGGTAAGCTGTCAAGAGCTCGCGGCTCAATATTTAATTACAGCCCCATAACTACCGTGATTGGATTTCCTGCAAGTGACATCGCAGTTTATTATTTTGCCAATTTGAAACGATATTAAATTCTTGGAGTTGAAACTGGGGCGTGTCGCGTTACTGTCGTCGGAACTATTAGTGACTGTATGTTTTCGGTGGAGTTTGCATTCGCAATATGTTGAATGACTTGCCGAGAAAGGAAAGGGATTTTTCTTTGGTGCTGTTAATTATTTTTAGGGTGTTTCAAAGAAGAAAATTTCCTCTGAAATCGAATGTGACGAAAATAAATGAGTCTTTTATTCTGCTGAGAACTTAAATTATAGTTTTGTAATAACTTCTGCAAAATAGCGTAGTGCCTCATAAGCCTAAAAAATATAGTAGGAACACTATTAAAGCATAACAGAGCATGCGTTGCAATCAGGAAATATTGTAAGAACCTTATGTGTGTTTATTCAAAACATAATAGCCCTTATGTATAATAAGGGAAAGCGATTATCTTTAAATACTTCACAACCTACATATATGTATATATACCACACGTCATATGACCACTGCGGCTGTGAAAAATTTAAAATGTACTCTACCATACAGTTCCAAACCGACTTGGAAAAGTTTTATATACTAGTAGCCTTAAAAGACATGACAAACTATGATATTTGCTAGCTGCTCATGCCATCTGAGTCACGACAGCGATCGAGAAAATTAAAGTAATAGCTAGAGATCATATAGGGCCGAGAGGCTCGATCTCGGTACATTACAAAATCGTTTCTAATATGCCAACACGTTCAGGATATTAAGCGTATGTAAATTAGTTACGAGGAAGCTCCAACTGCGTTTACTTGCGCGCAAGTTCAAGTGGTTACAATGTTAAAGCTATTAAGTTTAAACACGTCCGAAAGGTTCCCAGCTAGGAACCTAAAGACAGAGATCGAATCTAACTACTTAATCCGTCCTATGAAGTTTGGAGACAGACATTCAGACTGTTTTTCTGAAGCCGTTACCTTTTTTACTTACCGTTTCGGTTAGTCTGTGGTATCGTTGTCTTATGTAGCTTTGGTCTAATACTCATTAAGTGTATATTATATACCTTATGATGAACAAAACAATTTGAATTTGAATTTTGAATTTGACTATCTTGAGTATTGCTGTGCATGATTTTTTATACTGCGAGACTAATGACCGCTTTTTCATCTCTATTATTCCTCTTATTTTTCTTTGCTGTGCACCAAAAGTGCATACCTAATTAACATTAGTGGTTACTCAGTAGGTTTAAAAATCCCAATATCCAGATTTTTCACCGCGTATAACATTTGAATATTTCCCCCTGGGCATAAAACATGCTTTTTCTAAACATATCCGAAAAAAGCTTCAGTACAACTACACCTACTATCAGGTGCATCGATCGAGCCTTCAAGCCCCTCTCGAACTTGCACGATGACTAGATTCAAATATTTTCACTAAGTGCATATTCAGAGGGTTCTTTTGAAGTAAAAGGCGAGTACGGGATTCTTTTGCGATTTTCGGATCGTAAAATCGTTCACGTATGAGGTCAAAGGTGCCCGTTTACTTTTAAAATTTATTGGCAAAAGCTTACGTTGCGTTGCGGATGATGAGGTTTAAGTTGAGACCTGGTTTTATATGAAAATATGCGTTGATAAGAGAAGGTACTTTATTGTTCGCGGTACAGTTACAAAAGGAGTGTGCGATAAAAAAATATTTTTTAAAGTAATAACGAAAGGCGACCGAAGTATACAGAATATATAATAAATCATTATGATTGCCCGGTTGTGATAATATTTAAGCGCGATGGTTTGATGGGCGCCCTGAGGGCGAGTAACGAATATATATAAAATGTTAACAGTATCATAAGCACACAACATTTTAAACAGATAAATATAATATAAAATACGGGTATTATCGTGCACGAAAGTGATTACTTTATCATCTATCTCATTTGGTAAAAAAATAATGTATTTTCTATGCGTAATCAATATATTACAATAATTGCGGATTACTATTTCTGAGTTTGTGCAAAATGATTTTCACTTGAGTTAAAAACACTTTCACGAATCTTAGGACATATTCACATGGTCACAGGTAAAAGCACTAGCGTACTGAATAGAAATAAAAATAATTTTTATCTTGGAACGTTTTGCCATGCCAACGGCCGATTTTTAAACATTCTTACTGACGTTTATGGACCGTCTGTCAGTATTATTACAGCTGCACCCAGACACCATAATCTGACTTATGTATGATTATTCTGACCCTAAACGATATTATACCGTCATTTTAAATTTCGCACCTAAAACTCACTCGAATTTACTTCAGTCGCTGTACCGTTCGTGGTTTAAGCAAACTCTGTTTCAGCTACTGATTACTAATGTATGATCAAAGAACAGCATTTAAACGAACGTTCAAAGTACTTTGCTCGATGTATTCACAGGCTAACCAAACTGTCAAGTCACGACGTAACTCTCATAATCGTATCATGCCTCCTATGAGAAACGGGTTCGTTTGTCTACGTCTTGCATAGTGTTTTTATACGATGATGTTTTGGTGATATAGATTAAGAGTTAATTAAGAACATGGACACATTACAATTTTTCAATTTTATAATACAACTTTATTTTAAATAGTGTTCTAAAAACAAAAGCATTTTACAGCGAATAGAATTCTTATTGAATATTGAAAAAGGGGTAAATTTTGTAGGAAACTTGTGTTTAAAACTATCACCTTTGTATCCTACATTTAATAAGAGTAATAGAAAAATGCCATTATAATCATTATAAACCTCACCTTTTAGGAGTAGCAATCAGTGTTTTGCAGTCTCATTGTCATCCCGGAAAGTCTGTTTATTTTTCAAGTTTCAATAAAAATATCTACTAAGTAAAATATTGAAGATCAAATACCTGGCTTGGCCGCCAGCTATTGCCATTTTATAAATATGGGTACATCTACGTATATCAATAGGCAGTTACTTAAAATAAACCTTTATTTTACCAACATCTCGCTAAAGGTTCCATGGAATGAAATATTCAAGTTTGAATAAACAACAAAATGTTTAACAAAGCATGAAAACGGTAGTAACATTTTAAATTTCCTAGATATATATTTCACGAAGGCCCAGATCTGATGAGACGCCCGCGTTAATTAATACCGTCCATTAGCATCGCTCGCTCGTCTCCCAGCGCTCTATCGCTCTAAATGCAATTAGTTTACCCCGAGACACCGCGACACTCGCTCTCAACCTAAATATAATTCGCGTCCTAATAAGATTACTTCGTAGCAGGTTCCTACGAAAATAATCCTATATTTCATAATGCATTTCCTCCTTTTTATAATTTTATAAAAATGTCAACAAAATTTGTTATACAAATTAATTATAACGCTTTTTATCGTTTACTCCTGATATTTACACGCTTAGTAATTGTAAACGGCATAATATGTATATATGTATATACATAATATATGTACGTACATATATGTACATACAGATTATATGTATATACCTCATGGAAGGATGTTCATAAGGAAAACCCCTTAAATTTCCAATTGGAACCAATTGAAGATTGAAAATTTACCTTATTACGTTATTGTATAAAATATCATTGAACTAATATAAATCCCATGGCGTGACTAAAACAAGCTCATTTCAATTGAATTCAAAGTTCTAATGAGTCTCGAATGCAACTCGATGCCAAATATGTTTATTGCTGTTAACTGTTAGTTGGTTTCGGCATAATATTAGTGGAGCAAATAAAATAAATCAAATTATTTTGTTACAAAGAACACAATGAAAGTACTGCATGCATATTTATTTATTTATTTATTTATTTCAAATCGTACATGTAATACACAGGCTTATCCTAAACATTACATGTGCTAAGGTATTGTATACATACATTCATAAATTT